>JADDOH010002895.1:0-244470 GCA_016648135.1 Agrypnia vestita
TCTTAAAATCGGCCAAATGATTACGGCGATGTCTATTGTCGCAACTCAAACTATGATGGAAAAGCTAGCTGCTAAACAACCGAGGCTGGTTAATCGCTCTAGGCCCCTGCTGCTTCATGATAACGCTAGACCACACACTGCACAACAGACGGCTACCAAATTAGAGGAGCTTCAATTGGAATGTCTAAGACATCCACCGTACTCTCCGGACCTTGCCCCAACAGATTACCATTTTTTTCGAAATTTGGATAACTTCTTGCAAAGGAAAAAATTCAACTCCGATGGGGCAGTCCAAACCGCCTTCAAAGATTTTATTGATTCCCGTCCGAATGGTTTTTTTAGTAAAGGGATCGATGAACTACCTATGAGATGGCAAAAGTGCATAGATAGCAATGGTACATACTTTGATTAAATAAAAATATTATAATAAAAAAAAATCGGCTTTATGTTCCTCCCATACTAAACGCCAATTTCATATGTAAGGACCTAATACATAAATGTTAGTTTTATTTTGGTGAGAAACATTAAATTTGTTACCTTTACGTGGGTTAAAAATAAAGGTAAAATATAAACATAACTTTGTTAACTCACTTGGAGGTAACAAAGTGAATATATAGGGTTATTTGGAAAACATTAATAACCACGCAGGACTATATTCCTGTCTTAATTATGAGTCGAAAATGTTCAAGCTATCATGACCTAATATCAATAGTTAAGGAGATATGCGATATCAAAGTTTGCATTTTTTTTCAATAATTCTGACTTATTTTTTGTGAAACGTTGGACTATCATTACAGTAACTTATATCGAATATGAAAAATTTATTACCTTTAATACAAGTCAAATAAAAAAATAAAAACCTTCGAATTCCAATTGGAAAACATTCCAATTGGATTTTTTTCAGGGTTTTTATCATTTTATCTAACTTGTATTGAAACGAATGAATTTTTCATAATTGATATGAGTTACTGTAATGATAGTCCAATGTTTTACGAAAAATAAGTCAGAAATATTGAAAAAAAATGCAAACTTTGATGTCGCATATCTCCATTCCATAACTATTGATATTAGGTCATGATATTCCTGCCTTGATTCGACTCATAATCAAGGCAGGAATATAGTCCTGAGAGGTTATTAATGTTTTCCAAATAACCCTGTATAACCAATTTAATTGGGTGAAAATACCCAATTTAATGATAATCTCTAAAATGTTAACGCCAAATCCACCAACAACATCTTTGTTAGTTTTTTTTATAAATAAATCTTCTCCATTTGGTTAGGTTATGTTAGGTTAGGCTAGTTAGTTAATGATCATCATAATGTCTAAAATGTTAACGCCAAATCCACCAACAACATCTTTGTTAGTTATTTTTAATAAATCTTCTTAATTCGAGTGGCAAGCTAATATTCTCTGTGACTATTTGAGCCTTCTCCCGGATGCTGGCAGTGCGACGCGTACATACTGTACATCCGAGAAACAAAGAGGCGGCACGTGAACGTCCTTATTACCATAACCGTTGTCCGCATCGCTCGACCCGAAGTTTACCGCCTTTTTTATTCGGAGACCAGCGAAATAAACATTGGCAACACACACATTCGCGGTCGGCGTCCATTGTTGGATTAGCGGTATTCGTGGAAAGTTATTTCATACACAAAACGGCGCTCCATTATGTACGAAAAATTGTAATGTTTATGCTGGTACTACGCCATCGAACCCAAACCTCAGATGACCACGTGTGAGGTTTGGGTTGTATATGAATGTGAAAATATTTTTTCGTGTGATACTTTTGTGAAAACGTCCTCCTGGCGATAGACTTACGAGTATCGATCTTACATAAATAACCGAGGCTCGACACGCCTTAAACTAGAGTAAAACTTTTTTATGCTCTTTTCTCCCGGGTTCTCTATCTCCGTCCTCTGGATCTGCAACCTGCTCTTCCAACCATATATCACATACTTCCAAGTGCTGCAACCCAACTACTATTTGTGAATGCTATATTTCGTCAAGATTCGAAAATGCTATGTTTTGTCTTGATTGTAATTTTTGTCTCGATTTAAATACGCATTGTTTTGAAGTTTTTGTGTATAGTTATTTCTGTAAAAACATATTGGGAGTGGTTACTATATTTTTCAGGAGAAGTAAAACTGATAACAAAAAGATAACAAATATTCAAAAAGGTAATGTATATCTAAATTCAATATTTTTTTTTTGTTTACATTTTAGTGTTTTCAGAAATTATCACCTGTTAGCACTATTGCTGACGATTTTGGCAGCAAAGTAAAATATTATATTCGGCGCCCTGCCTGCTAGATTAGTATTTAACATTATTATACAAATTTTTTTTTTTTTTGAATTTGAGGCAAAATCAGTGGTAGGTACACAAAAAGACATAACCATCTAGAATTTCGAGAGTGAAACGCGCTAATGTAGATTTATATGTGATAAATCTATACAAGGTAGTGTGAAAAATTAATAAATTATGAGTGAAAGCAAACCTAATTGTAACATCGTTAATATGGTTACGTCACTCACAGAGTAGAGAACAGTAAATATCAAATTAAACAATAAATAGCAAATATGGAAGAAAAAAGTTAATTTAATGATTGCCCCGTAGAAAGCGGGCTCTTCCGGGTAAATGCATATCGTGACTTTTTATTAATCAAGTCGAATGTTAGTCTAATAATGTCTTAAAGATAACATCATGCAGATACGAGATTTTCTGACTTATTTGTGTTATTTTATATTACCGTCGAGCGTTTTGGCAGAAAATTTAAGAACAAGATAATCTTTAAAGTTTATATGTAAGTTAGCAAATAGTTCAGAATTAAGGAAAAAATATCAAACCACTAAATTTTGTAAACACAAACTACCAATATTTATATGCATTTTAATTTGTGTATGCTTTGCGCCATATATCTACACGAGTATATACACATATGCACTGTTTGGGTTATTAGGAGTAACGATAGATAAAATGAAGACCCCATGGCAAGAAGTTGTTAACTAACATTTTTGTCAAAAATGAGTTAATAAGCTATCTAAACTAAATATTGTACACTCTTTCCGTTGGAAATAAGTTCGGAACTTAAAAATAATTATAACATGTTCAAATCATAGGAATGAACATGTTAACTACACTTTTTCATAAAAATCAAATCAGTTACTAATGGGAAGAACATGTTATCTTCAATAATAACATGTTCATGCCATCATTCTGAAATTAACACATTCTTGCCTTTTAATTAGATTGGAATATTTATGGTTAAAATAAATTTTACTCTGGCAGAACTGTCATATATTTGTTTTTATTTGAAGATTATTATAATATATTATGTAGGTACTTATATATTATTTTTCAATAATTTTAAATGGTACGTACCATGTTTTGTATTATTATTCAACATGCCAAGTATTTTGTAATATTGGATAATGGATGGTAAAAACGGATAGCATTTGAAGGGTTGTATGTTTTAAAAAGGTGTTATTCTATTAATAATGACCAGAGGCGAAAAAGTGGTTGTTAACTACCTTTTTTTAGGGAAAATTAGTATATTTTTATTTTTTGTGCATAAATGCGTTGTTTTTACTTTGAAAATACTTTTTTGATATTTCAGTGACATAAATCAATAAAAATTAATCTTTAATTAGCAATAAAACATATTTTTCAAAGGCGTAATGCAAATGTCTAATTATCTTAAAATGACTTGAACGTTAGTTAACAACTTCTTGCCATTGGGTCTTCAAATATACAGGGTTATTTGGAAAACATTAATAACCTCGCAGGACTATATTCCTGCCTTGATTATGAGTTGAAAATGTTCAAGCTATTATGACCTAATATCAATAGTTAAGGAGATATGCGACATCAAAGTTTGCATTTTTTTTTCAATATTTCTGACTTATTTTTTGTAAAACGTTGGATTATCATTACAGTAACTTATATCGAATATGAAAAATTCATTTCCTTTAATACAAGTCAAATAAAAAAATAAAAACCTTCGAATTCCAATTGGAAAACATTCCAATTGGAATTTTTTCAGGATTTTTATCATTTTATTTAACTTGTATTGAAACGAATGAATTTTTCGTAATCGATATGAGTTAATGTAATGATAGTCCAACGTTTTACAAAAAATAAGTCAAAAATATTGAAAAAAAAATGCAAACTTTGATGTCGCATATCTCCTTAACTATTGATATTAGGTCATGATAGCTTGAACATTTTCGACTCATAATCAAGGCAGGAATATAGTCCTGCGAGGTTATTAATGTTTTCCAAATAACCCTGTATATAAGGGAGAAGAAAAGGGTTTTCAGGTAGATGTGTAGTATCACTTTTTGGACATCGCCTACTCATCTTGTTGAAGATCGACGTAGCGCCATTGTGCATTCCCATTGAACACTAAATTCTCCTGGTTGTCAATTATTTTCCGGCATGTTGCGAAGAGTATTGGTTTATCTCGGAGTTCCCGAAGAATGAAGTTCAGCCGTCTCGCAGTCCAGTCTGTTTCGTAGATAAATAAGCGTAAATTGATGATTAATAATGCGTGGGACGAGAGACCGGCAACGGATAGTACTGACAGCCGCCCCCGAAGGAGTAAACGGGATACAGAGCTAAGAATAAGAAAGAGTAATTGTGTCATTATTCGTCAGATTGGCCGCTGCCATTGGACGTGCAGAATATCAACTAATAATGCGCGCAGTTAATAATCAATCACTGGTCGCTGCGAGAAACTAACCCGACACTCGCCACACACTGGCGCCACTTTCTCCGCCTCCTCAGTCAAACAAGTCCTATGATTTATTGCATTGAACATCTCTGCACGGTATTTGGGAGAGTACGCTCCGTGTGATGATCACACCGAGCCAAGTTTAAGGATAAAAAATATAAATATAGATAAGGATTAAAAAAGATAAACCCATAAATGTGCGAAAGAGATGTAAAAAGTATTAAAACAAATCAACAACAAAAATAAATTGTGCCATTTTCATATTTTTTTCGCTTTTCATTTTTTATTTAGAATGCTAAACCAGTACAACGAGGTCACGTCATGTAACCCCAACATCGACATATTTTACATGACACAACCTCAGTTTAAGAGAGAAATTATATCGCTCCCGACCGAAAATAGTTTGAGCGTGTAAGACGGATTCTTCGGAAATCAACCTAAACAAAAATTTTGTAGCCACAAAGCGCGAGTACACATTTTCTGACTTAGTTGACTTGGGAGCCTACATGCCTATTATGTCGTGCGGAGAATGTGAACTTCGTTCATCTTGTAATCACTTATTGTACTATACTTATATTGTATAATGTATTAATGTTTTATCTTAATGTATTATCGTAAATTGTAACTGTACTAATCACCTTGTCCTAAATGACTATCCATTAGGGTCATTCTGACCTGTCGATAGTCCTTAAATTAAAAAATAAAATAAATATTCTTAAATTATCTTATCATATTTTGAAAGGGTGAAAGATTTTTGAGAGGTTTATTCTTAAAATTTATTATTGATTTTCCAAAATAAGTTTCAATATTGTTGGCGTTCAATTGGGATAAGCGCCTGGCACATAATAGTTCGAGGGTGAGAATAGGAAAAGCGATGAACGTGAACGAAGTAATAACTTCCGTATTTTCTTTTCCACGATCGAGTTTTAATTTCTTGAAAATGTTTTATAGGCGTGAAAGTGCTCATAAAAATTTGTCAACTAAGATAGGTAAATTTTTAACTTAATTAATATGTTAACTAATCCGAGCTACACTAGAACATGAATAGAAAATCACGAAAGATCTGGCTGAGCATTTAATGCTACGGAGTGTGTTATATTTTGATAAATGGAGACTGATGTGGAAATCTATAGGCTAAGGAGTTAGTTATTACATAGTCCGGTGCGTAAACTGGTTGCCTAGCAACACGCCAGCCAACGATTTCAAGTAGACTGCAAGCGTATTTACCCGTATATTATTAAATTGCGTATTTAAACATCAATACAGAGAATAGAGGATAATATATTGGTGAATTTTAAATGTATTACCTCGGTATTACTATTTATAATAAAGCAGTTTTATATGTACTATAATTGGGGTGGACTGGACGTGCCGTTTTTTTTTTGTTTTTTTTAATAAAAATACAAACAATTGTATTTTGACGATTCTTAATAGTTAAGTATTAGTCGTAGAATTTTTTTTTTACGCTTCAACAGGTCAGGAGGCCCAATACATCACAAAACACCCAGGCTTGAGTAAATCATACAGATTAAATTATGACCTCACAGGGAATCGAACCCGGAACCCTCGGTGTGAGAAGCCAGTATCATACCCACTGCGCTACGAGGGAGTTTATTTAAAAAAAAATCATCATCATTGTCACCACCTTAAGCCATTATTGGCCAGGCCTCCCTGCAACCCCGAGTGATCCTCCAGTCCTCCTATTGCTCCAATGCGTGGTCTATTGTCTCGCAGATGTCATCCAAGAATATAGCTCGACCCTCGGTTATCTGTCTTGAAGTATAGCAGGCGCTTTGACATTTTTGCTTTTTAGCAGTAACAATGACATTCTTCACATCGGCTCAGGATTGTCTCTCTCTGTCTCTTCTAGTCATTCTCAGAAAACTTCTTAGTCGGCCGAAGATTCTGATTTAGCTTAGTATTTTGAAACCAGGTATCAACGCCTAGTATAAGGTATATAAATTCTCGTTCTTCTTTAGCGGCCTCTGCACTCACGGCGGAACGCAGTCACAATAGAGCCACCAATCCTTTGTCGTACAAGCGTTCCAGACGTTCGTTTACCTCTTGCTGGTCTGTCCTGACTCCTGGCGTTATCCGTCCATGCGCGCCTCTGTCTTCCCATTAGTCTCGATCCTGTTTTCTGGTGTAGGAAGCTTGTGCTTATTACGCGACGCATTTACTCTCGCCCCCGCCCCACCCTTTCCTCAGGATATCTGGGGCGGTATATTCGAAAATTCAACATCTTAAATCTTCTCCATTTCACGGTAAGGTTAGGTATCTCGTATTAAAATTTTCCTTTCAAAGACCTGTTAACTGTTTTCTTGTGCTCAAATGAGACTAAACATGTTTTCCTGATTTTATCAAATTTTATTTATTTATTTTGGTTAAACATAATTCATTGCATTTAGGCATTTAGTGTTCAGGCATTTATACTTTGCAATTACGCCTAAACACTAAAGCCAATATAATTAACAACCAGAAAATTTTTATGAATAGCCAGTTACTTGACATATTCCACATTTCGGTTTCCACTTCTAAATTACCCCCACCATAGACAGCTATGGTGGGGGTAATTGAGAAGTGGAAGCCGAAATGGGGACGCCCCCGTTCAAAAATTGTTTTTTGTTTGCCAGAATAGATGATGGATAGTTAGTTTGCGTACGTTCTGATGAAGATTCCGTGGTATCGAAAGCGGTAGACGTAGAGTTACTAGTTAAGTAACGTTGTTTAATTAAAATTAAAATTAATGCAGTAGATTTTTTTAAATGAGGAAATTTCGAACAGACACTTCCCATAGAAAGTACACAAATAAAATTGATATTGTATACAATTATTAAACATCGCGCATCCAGCGGGAGTTTGCCTGGTGGAACACGGACCAATCATCCGCCTAGGGGAGTGAGGAACTTTCTAGAAAGAAGACAATCGCTGGCATTACGTTATGTAGTATTGTAATCATATTCAACTGTGGTTTGGAAATAATGAACGCGTCATTACGGAACAGCGGTTCGGCTAAACGATGTCACTCGACTATTGTAAAGGCAGGTGGTACATGCAGAGAAAGACAAATGCTAATGATCGCCTTTGGGCCGTGTCTTCTGGATCTGGAGGCTCTCTCGAAGAGGAGTGCGCTCGTGCAAGGGAGACGCAACAATAGAAATAGAAAGTTCCCAGAACCTATATCATTACGGCGCTCGTCAGCCCGCGATGGCAGATGGTTCAAGAGCGTGAAATTCGAAAACGTTGACAAATTACCGAGACGTCATTTTAAATTAACTTTTCTCGGTTACTCGATGACCGAAATAATGTTTTTAGCGGTTAATAAAAAAAAAAACGCAAATATTGGAAACAAATGTTACCTGTCCCACGACAAAATATTCCGGCAAGTTGCTGGATAAGGCATTACAAGAAGAGGATAAGCGGAATTTACTGTATCACCAGAATTAAAAAAAAAAAAAAACACATAGAAATGTGGTTAACGGTAAAATGGTACAAATACTGTGAAATACACCTTAAGATTTCCCCAGGTGTAGTAGCGTCACGTGACAGACACATGTGCGGATCCATACTAACGTTAATCCTATCAGGGACAACAGTCCCGATAATGTATCCGAAACGTCAGCCAGAAAATTCTGATACGCACGGCAGAATAGCCGAGACAACTACACACAGAAGATTCTGAATGGTCGCGATAGCATGAAAAAATTCTAAAATATTTAAAAAATTTATGAAACGAATTTCTTCACACAAGAAAGATTATATTTTCAAATACTTAAAATAAAATACTCAAACAAAATTAAATCTCATATTAGATAAACTCAAAGTTAAAGTGTGGGAACGTTGTGCCCAGCTAGCTCTAGGGCATCATATGACGGAGATGAGCTTTTGTTCAACTAAATACACCTTGAATGAGGACAGTTGAAAAAGTTAGTAGCGTAGCAAAGAACTCTGGGGAATATCAAAATTATTTTTTCAATTTCAATTCAATTGGTTGAGCAACTTTGTAGATTGACATTTAAAAAAAAAGATTTTATTATTTGTTTGTATCTACATCTATATTAATTAATTACACCTACATGTTTCAGAAAAACCCTACCATCGTCCAAATTCAGAAAAACCATGATTATTCAGACACCTTAAATGCTCTTTTACTCTTTTAAGTACTTTTTTTTCTACCGGTTTTCCCAATATAAAACGCCGTACAATCTTTGCACGAAAGTTTATTATATGATACGTTCCCTGGCATTTATGAATCATTAAAATATTTAGAGATATGTAATTCAAACGTATGACGTAAATATGTAGACTAAGCTTTCCTTGAGTAAGGCTGGTTGTTTAATCGCCAGTAAAAGGAAAAATAAAAAAAAATAGATTTTTGCATTTTCCATCCAATCAATCAAACAAATTTACGTATTCGAATAAATATTTGCTTTTTCATAATTTTTAATATTACTATTGATCAAAAAACCGACCCTTATACATCAATTCCCGGATATTTGACCTGAAAACCGATGTAATATGAGAATGTATTTAATGTAATCTCGTCTTAAAAAATATGGGTCTTTTAAGTTTTCTCGAACAAACCACATTTCCGGTTGACGGAGCTTCCCGAAAATCAATAAAGTCCCTCGTCCTAGTTTGCGTAACTTGTTTGTTTACGGACATAAAAGCGAACTTCGCTATTTTATGGAGCACGAAAAGATTCTGGCCATTACGAGTACATATCTGTTCGCTGGTCAACGAGACCATAAAAACTTTACTCGGTCAAAGATTTAGCAACAAACGCAACGACTACTACTCGTCTACAGTGATTTTTAACCATTTTATTTCGTAAGATTTTAACGCATACCCTAGATTTTACAATACTCAAGAGGCGTATGCAACTATATAGCAACACGTCTCAGATCCATACAATCCCTGCAAATGTCGTTTTTTTATGTACAAAAAAATTATACAAAAAATTCACGTGGGAAACCGACACCATAATATGAAGGGAAATGAAAGAAGGCGCCTCCAAAAAATGTTTGATTTCAAAATGCCGTCGACAGTAGAGATAAAAATAAATCACAAAGTAAAAGTTAGAGTGCATTAAAACGAAATTTTGCGAAAAAAACGCAGCTGAAATAAAAAGTCACGAAAACAAAAAAAAAAATTCAATACAGACTTAAGATGAATATTCTATGCAGCATTGTCAATACAGTGTGCCAAAATTTTTCCAACGCTTGTCATGACGCGGAACCGGTAGAAAGAACTAGACAAACTGGTTTAAGGAGTATCATCTAAAATAATTTGTCATAAAAAACGCTCGATAATTCAGCATCCACTCCATCAGGTTTCTCCAGAAACGCTTTCACGGGATGTGGGTAATTAATAACATTTAGCCACTGGCAAATCATATAGAGGCATTTAAGATGATTCCAACTAAAGGTACATGACCTTTAGAAAGTGAACGGATACAACACTATATAACGATGAGATGTGTAAATACGAGATGCGATCCAATAACTAATACATTTTGATACTCTGTTATATATACTTATGTCGTGGTGTAGATTTTCACGAATTAGGTGCAGTTAGTTGAGCGTACATGTGCTAAATCTGTGTAATAGAGTGATCAATAGGCATGGTGGCAGTTTTAAAGAATAAGTGATTTTAGAGAAGAAAATATTTTGAAAGACTTCTAAAAAATGATCCAGTATTAACATACACATTGAGATTAATGAGATTTTCAATAAAATAAAAGTATAAAATTGTGAAATCCGCCATTTTAACTGAAACACCGGTCAGAGCAAATGACGTCACGCCTCAGCACCCATCACCGTGTCTTCGAACCGTTGCCATAGACACAGTGCAATATTTACTGAGGCTTGACGTCACGTAGACGAAATGACAGCTGCGGGCGTTTTTGCGCGAAATTAAAAATATGTAGATGAAAATGCAATTATTTGCGTAAAAATTTTGTTTATTACTGAAATAATGTTATTTTCGGTAATATAATAGTAGACGTATACCTACAATATAGAATGTTATTTCAAAATCTGTCATCATGCCTATTAAGCGTACATGTGCTAAATCTGTGTAACAGAGTGAAGAATTAATAAATTAGGGGAAAATGTAGATCTGTTTGTAGCACATTCACCAATATATAAGGATCGTTGAGATGGTTTGAACATGTAGTTCAGACTAGCTAAGATGATGGTAAAAAAATATTTAAGACATTACACGAGTGTTGAATGCAACAGCAACAATCAGGTAGATCAGATACTGGAGATCAGCCTGGTTAACAGGTTCTACAGAATCGTTTTCAAATTAGTCAATGATGTTACGTTTTATAATTTATAAATACACGTATGCGATTAATCAATACAGAGAACACTAGACCGACTTAACAGCAAACACATAGGACAACGCAAAAGTAAATAAAGTAAAGGGGTTCGATGTTCTTTGACGTTATAAAGGTATATTTTGAGTTTGTCCAAATTTTTCAGAACAGTACTGGATTTTTGTCACAGGGACATCATTAATCAATCAATATATTATAGATGTGTAAAGTGATCACTTAAGCCAACCGTACGATAGGTCGTAAGTCCCATGAACACCTAAAGACATCCATACCTACTTTCTCATAAAAATATAATTTCTTCTTTGTGAGATACCTATAATATATTGATTGGTCAAAAAGGTAGTTTGTAGGACGCTCACTTGGCGCTAGAGGTGGACGACGCGACACATCTTATAAAATTTAGCATCTCTTCCCTGCTGACGACTACGGGATGCAGAAATTTGATGGTTCTCGTACAAAGGGCGAGCGTTAAACGAAACAGTCATTAAGTAAAGAGTGGCGGTATAATAAATTCATCCATAGCGAAACAATTTATCAATCCATTGTTGTAAAACTTAACGTCTGAGCGCGAGCGCCACAATAGAGCGGGTGATTCATCAGCAATCGGGCACTCGCGAAACCGGACGCTAATGTATTCGCGTTACAAAAGTAAACTTGTATAATATATTTCGGCGATAAGCGAAATTTACAAGTCAAATATTGGGAACATCACCACCGAGAGCGATGATGCGAGAGGCCATGGAGCACGTGGGCTGATGATATGCGGAGTCCCTAATAAGTCCAAAGGCCCGGGACCTCCTAACGAGACAGGCGCAAGGACGCTAAATGAGCGAATTTGAATAATACAACGCCCACGGCGCACAAAGAAGATAAAACAAGGCAACACATGTCTGATTGTTCACGATGAGGATCATTTCCATCTGAGGAACGCGGGACACAATGGGAGTAGAATATCCAGTCTGATAGACTTGCTCATCTCAAAATGGCAAACAATCGGGCATTGTACTTCCAAATGCATTATTGAGGATTATTATTTGAAGAGTGGTGCAGACTTCGTTGATACAGTCAAACTAGATAAAAAAACTTTTTTTTAAATATTTTAAAAGGAAAAGTCTAGACCGGCACAACGCGTGACTTGCATACGATTGCATCTATGTAAATGTACAAGCACGGTATGCACTGAAGGACAATGGAGAAGGTACGTTAAAGTTCAGTAACATAAGTAAAACTCGTTAAGTCAAATCCATTGTTTACTGACCATCAATTTGCAAGAGAATTGACAATCCTCGACAGATATATTGTTTCAACAATGTATTGGATACTGGGATTAATACAATGGCAATCTTCTCAACTAGGCACTGAATTAATATTTTAAAAGGTCATGGTTTTAATGACATTCTAAAATAATTTCAATTAATTTCAATGAAGTCACTACATCATGTATGACGGAAAGTTTAAGAAATATCAAAAGCGATTTTATATCTGGAGCAATAACTTTGTTATTGAACTATTAAACTAGTGTTTACTTAAGTATTTAAGTACCTACCGATAGTTTAACATTAAGTGCCAACTGTTTTCGAAGTTACAAGCGTTATAAATAACTAGAAGTACCATTTAATTTATTTTCCAATACTAGATACTTGACACTGGCAGTAAATGATTCAGTATTTATACTATTGTATTTTGCTATAACTTTATGGTTATTCATTATAAATATAAGTAAACGATTTACTTAGTTTATCACCACTTAATTTTTGGTAAAAACCAACCGGTTTCGGAAGCAACGTTCCTTCGTCAGGGTATACTTAATACTAATTAAAACTTTACAAATTACGAACAATCATACCTCGGTGCCGAGTGTTCAAATGGGGGTAAATAGTGGGGGGTGCGAAAGAAACAGATGATAGGGTGAAAGGGAACATATTCATGATAGGACTGTAAGTTAGATTCTTTGGTTATTCATAATACATTAATTATTATTAATGGATTTCTTAATTTCTAGGGATTCTAAATTAATTTACTATCAATGTGGAGAATATTGACTACCGTATTTTTATTAAAACTAAGGTTATTTTCAATAATATGATTGGCATTTCAGTATTTATCCAAGAATTCTTAGGCAAAATTATAATGCCGCGACTTACGCAAAGTCAATATTGGAATTTAAGGATTAATTTTACATTACCTTGGCGAAGAAGCCATTATAAATAAATAAATATCTTCTAGATCAAAAATAAAAAATAAAATTGAATGATAAAACAACCGAAAGGAAGAAGGCGTGTCTGGCGGTTCTCGATGCGCGACACGGCTATAAAAGCAAACACCGAAGAGTGAGTCACGCGAAGAGCTGCCAGACGCGGCGGTACCTACCCATTCGCTGTCCGCGGAGTTTTCTTCACCGCGTCACGCGGGGGTGTCGAGTTGTGCGAGAAAAATGTGGAACGACTTCAAAAAGGCGAAGGTTGAGGAGATCTTCTTCCGAGACCGACAAGGAAAACTTTTTTAGAACTTTAGAATCGTCGAATTTTTAGTTTACTACTGAGTATAAGCACAGTATACTAAGAACAGTAATATGTCTTCATACAAACTGGCCGCTACCCATTAGAATGTGTGCGTGCGTGCTCGGCGCCGTGTACGCACGCACTGTGACGCACACATTGACATAGAATATGGGGGCACAAGGCGGCGGCAGTAAGGGCCGTGCCTCCGGTGCCATTCGCGCTCGTAGCCGCCGCTTTAGAAATAAAATGCGCTTCCTGAAAAAAATGCCTTTTTTATGTTTGTGGTGCTTTATTAAAAAGGTGTGTTGATTATCACAAAGACTGTGATACAGAAATTTTCGGGTTTCGTGTCTACCTTATGCGTCGGAATCTCAGACGCTACGAGTAAAGTGACAACCCTAGCGTCAACGCATTAGTAGGCTCTTAGAGTATATACAATCCATAGAGACCATATTATTTCGAAACTTGTAAGAATTTTGTTAAAAGAGGCGTGGTCATTCGGTGAGACTGGACAATTCGTTTTTAACACGTGTTTGTAATTTGTTGCTAAAACAGGGCTACCACAAATGAACGATTCTCTGTGAATTCTCTTACAATAAAGTAGCAATAAATGATAATGCCTTTTATATGTGGGTAAATTTATTTATTTTAATTTATTTTATTACAATTTTAAATATCACCACAACAATAATTATATAAGGAACTGCAATAATAATAATTATTATTATTATAATCGAGGATTATTTATATCATATCAAACATAAACATTGTTATCTGCATTTGTACAAATATTTAGAAAATTACGTTATTTACATAATATACATTGTTTGTATATACACATAAAATACATTGTTTGAAAAAACAATATGATGAAGTACATTAATGGAATTAATAATAAATATAAAATTTTAATATAGTACGCTATTGATTTTGGAAGATAATTAATCTGTTGAAATGTTGTCTCACTCTGACGGTAGGTTGTACCGCTGATTTGATCAGAAAGTGTAGCCTGACATCTAAATATTTAGAAGCAACTGCCTTAATTAGGTGAACAGTATGGTTCTCCAGCGGTGACTGGTCTAGCATGTGAGAAAGTAATATATTAAAACAATCTACAGTTAGGAATATTTTTAAGACCCTGTTGACTAAATATTCTAATGAAAAGTGAGGATTCATTCTTTTTCCTCCACTACGGTTAAGAGCTTCTCTAAAAACGCGTTCACTATGTGTGCAAATTAAAATAACGTCATCTGATGGATATACTAACCCCCCTCTATCTTTTTGTGCAATTAATGAATTTCGCAAAGTTGTCTTAAAGCCAATAAGGGCAGAAAGACAATTCTCACATTTAATTTTTTTATTTAGATGCCTGACAACAAAACCACAAATATAAATTATACAACTCTCCACATACTGACTGCACATATATATTGATTCAGGAATATCGTCGAAAGGCAAAGTATTTTCGAAACTCAATTCGTCATCACGTAATAATTTTAATTTGGAGGAGGAACAGTTTATAATGTTGACAGAATTATTTGAATTACAGTTTAGTATACTAATTTGATCTAAAGGTATGCAGTTTCCATTTACATTATCTTTGATTTCTGCGCGTATAAGTAATTTCTTGTACGCGGACTTAAATTGGCTAACGGTTGGGTTGTTATTATAACCACCATGTGAGCGTATAGCTCCGAAAAATAATTCGATATGGTCTTGATTAAATTTGTACATCGTTAGATATTTTAACACTGGGGACTCTGACATTAAATACGTCTTAACTAATAATTGTAAACTTTCTATGCAAACTCGAAAACCCAAAAACCCCATTTTTTTATTAGACTGAATAACTTTTACTCCATTTGGTAATTTTAAATCAGATAAATATACGCTAACATTACTCAGGTACGCAGAAAACTTTAAATGATTCCCCGAGAATACAGGCCTTTTCCATTCAGGTGCCGAAATATTACGGGAATTGAATATATCAAATAGTTTGTTTATACATCTTATGAAAAAAATTGTTGGTTCACTGTTAGAAAATTGTGGCAGCTTTAGATTTTTAGCACAAAATTCTATGGCATCCGCTACAGAATCGCTAAATAACTGCGCCGCTAATCGAACCTTCATTTTCTGTCGCACATAATCAATGTGCTCTCTCCGTAATTTGTTACCTAAATGAAGTCCATAATTATCCTGTAAAATATTTAATTGCTCTATAAACCTCCAATCAATGATACCACCATTGCTATCTAAAAAATATTTTTTATCCCCTAGTGTATTTCTAATTAATTTAAGCATATGACATGGGTCAAAAAAAACCACAACAATTTCATTTTCAAAGAGAAAATATGGTTTTAAATTATGCTCTTCAAACGAACAACCCAACTGTTTTGCCATACTTACGTCTGGAGCTGCGCCATCTAACGTCAAAGATATTGTACGAATTCCACACCCTTTTAGCAAAGAGAGACATTGAGTAACCAAAATACTCTTTTGTTCCCCTGTTAAGCCATCCACAGGAAAATATCCAACTGGTATTTTCCATGACCCGTTAATACAAACAACTATAAAGGTAAGTATCTCACGAGCAAGGGGTATTTCATCTCCTTCCAAATTTGCACCAAAATTAACATATCCCATTTCCACTTGTCCAATCCTTTCTAACTTCTTACGGATACTCATTTCATCCATTACAAGTGAGCAAAGAATTGGACGATCGCTGTGCTTTACTTTAAGTTTGAGGGCATCAAACGACTCTTGAGTGAAGCCGGGATCGCAGTTAACTTGTTTGTACCAATTCGATAATGTTTTGGTATGAGGCAAGCAAGTGTTGAAAGTTTCCCTCACATAGTTATACGCTCTAGGCGAATAAAAATGCAAGGTAATAGCAAATTTCCTCAGCTCTGGGGAGTATTTCCTCGTTAAAGGGAGCTTCTGAGTCTTAGATATTTGTCTTTTCAAAAAATCCCTGTTGGGCCCATCCATTGAGGATAATATCTCAATACCCTCACTTTGAATATGGCCCATTTCTTTTAATTCCTGAACAATATTTGTTAAATTAGCAATTTTTTTCAACTGTCGACGATTTGACTGTTGCAATGTTGCAACTTTTCTCTGCAATTTAACAATACTTTCATTTCTCTGAAACAATTGTTTTTTTAAAGCTAATTTTCTAGGAGTATCGACGTCTGGTGCTGTTACACTGTTGTGAGTATTGAACACTACCTGAAATTAAACAAAATCCATTATATATTATGCATTTCAAATAATTCATAAAAGTGAACGGAAACATATATTACACTTAAATAAAGAACTAAAAAAACTATTTTAGGTAAAACGTAATATCTATACTTACATGGCCAACGACTTCATTACATGAAGGGATCACTTCTAGCAACTCTCCCATGTTTACTGTCGAATTTGTAGACTGAAAGTAATAATATCGATTAAATTTAAAGCTTTCAAAAAATCAATACAACATTTTAGGTAAAACGTACTATTTATACATACATGGCCAACGACTTCATTACATGGAGGGATCACTTCTAGCAACTCTCCCATGTTTACTGTCGAATTAGTAGACTGAAAGTAATAATATCGATTAAATTTAAAGCTTTCAAAAACTCAATACAACGATTTTAGGTAAATCATACTATCTATACATACATGGCCAACGACTTCATTACATGAAGGGATCACTTCTAGCAACTCTCCCATGTTTTCTGTCGAATTTGTAGACTGAAAGTAATAATATCGATTAAATTTAAAGCTTTCAAAAAATCAATACAACGATTTTAGATAAAACGTACTATTTATACATACATGGCCAACGACTTCATTACATGAAGGGATCACTTCTAGCAACTCTCCCATGTTTACTGTCGAATTTGTAGACTGAAAGTAATAATATCGATTAAATTTAAAGTTTTCAAAAAATTAATACAACGATTTTAGGTAAAACGTACTATCAAAACATACATGGCCAACGACTGCATTACATGAAGGGATCACTTTAAGCAACTCTCCCATGTTTACTGTCGAATTTGTAGACTGAATGTAATAATGTCGATTAAATTTAAATTTTATGAAAAATTAATATACCTAACGATTTTAGGTAAAACATAATATCGATGGCTCCTACGTATGCTATAATAACCCATAAATCGAAAATTTTTAGTTTTTTTATGTTTTTCTTATTTCTTATATCTTTATAACAAAGAAATAAAAACATTTTGCAATTAATTACGTTTTTTTTCAGATGTATTTTATAAGGCAATGTATATTTATACCGGATGAAAATATACTACTTCATATACTAGGAGTTTCAGAATGCACACCGTATAAATTGGCGATTTAAGAAATTTTTTATGTAACGAAAAACGAATAAAGAATGAACACAATAGGTACTTACTCTATCAAAAGCCAGTTCTGCTCTTGAATAATTCGTAGGAACGGCAAATTTTTTTATTCGAACTAATTTGTTTTCTTTCCTTCTGTCAAAATGTACATTCAAGAAGTGATCTGAGCAAACACAACTGTGATTTCCGGGATTCCAATTAATCCTTCCCACAGCATGGATCCATTCACTTTTTTTTACTTCATTTTTTGGGAACCTACAAAAAATGATATCCCAATCCGAATACTTTAAATAATAAATAATAAATAATTTGTATTCTAAAATTTTAAGCACAGCCCTGTCGGTCCAATATGCTTTGTCATAAAAATACCACATTGAGCTTAGTTAGATCCATACAATGTAGTGCCTTCTCATTCTTACTCCTAAAAATTCAGAATTTTTAAAGGAGAAAAAAAGAGACGGATATATTTTAAAATGTCGGCTATCTAAGTAAATAATTTTACAGTTCGTATTGATTGAACATTCATAGACATATTTTGATTTAAGTCATCAAAAACATCTTCAAAATAGCATTCTCCGAATTATTTGTGTAATAAAATCAATCAAAAATAAACGTTCTAGGATTTTTTAAACAAAAGTAAATGTTTGCACTTGGTTTGTTGTTAAAATTATGAAATAAAACGTATATATGTAAAATTTTCATATTTTGGATAAAATACCTGTGATAACTGATATGTTTCTTCCCGTTTCCAGTCCTATTGGAACACCCCTTCATTGCACAAGAAGGCATATCAATTTTTTGTAATATTTGCACGTAAACACACAATAATTTATCGAAAATACGGATAACAAATCTGTCAGCTCTGCCGTTCTCTGCCCGAGTTTTGAAACTCGGGCAAAGAGAACCCTTACAAAGCAATTAAAGACGTACCCGACCGGGTGATCTTTTTTGTCCCTTTTTGTCTTATGTGTCACTATATTGTTAAAACTGAGTAAGCTTTATGTTACCACGCGTACGGGTTTGGTAAAATGTTTAGTTATCCCTCTATGGATTGTATATACTCTAAGAGTAGGCTAATAACTCGCCGACAGGCCGGAGATAAACTAGTGTTCTGGGTATACTGTGGTATAAGCCAGCGAGACTTCAACAACCTTTAAAAAATATTTTGCAGTACTAAAATGTAGGTGTATATTGAATATTATTTATAACAATATGCAGTTTTTATAAACGTAATGTTGTTAGATTTATATATAAAAAAATCATGCGTGTACTCATGTACGCGCGGTAGAAATTATACTTAATAAAAATCTTTTAAAATAATTGCCAGAAGACTTTTATTTTAAAACTGCTCCTAGTTTTACAAGAAAAAAATCCTTATCGTTACATTACCTACATAATAAAGGCGAATAAAAAAAAGAAACGCATTTTTATTACTTTGTTTTTATTTTAATACAATTAATTCATAGGGGTAAAAGTCAGGTAAATTTTCTTAAATGACTTTTTTAGCGTGTTGATAAACTGGGGGCGCAATTCGAATGGTAGAACGCTCGCCTAGCACACGAGAGGTACTAGGATCGATACCCGGTGCCTCCAAAAAATATATTTAAATTTTTTATGATATATCATATTTTAATTATAACTGAAATTATTTTTAAAAAATTGTAGAAAACAGAAACATAAATAAATTCGACAGTATTATTTTTTTAGTATTGTAGGGGAATTATCTGCAACTAAATAAAAATAAGTATTATTTAAATTATGTTTGTGATTTTTCATGAGTTTACGCTCGGCTAGTGTGTAATATATGTACATATTATATAGTATATTTTTGACGGTCTGAGAATAGATAGCGAAGTCAGCTGGTCGCTGCGATGCTGTACTGGCGACCGGGGTTCGAGCCCCGCTCCAGCCGTGTTTGTAATTTCGTTTTTTTAGCTTTCAATTCGAACGAAATTATTATAGGTATTTAGCAGGGGCGTGCAGTAGGAACAAGAAGCATGACTTTTTCCTAAGCATATATTTTGAAAAGAAACCGAAATAAGAGATATATCTCGTAATATTCAAATCACAATAATTAAAATATCATTTAGATTTTAATATTTTATAATATTCTGCCAGATAAATATTTAATTTCGATATATTTTTCCCAAATATATGGTTGAATAAAAATAATGCTTCTTGTTCCCACTGCACGCGCCTGGTATTTAGATATTACTGGAACAGTAAATAATAATCAAGTGTATTTCGTGGTCTCGCATTCTCGCTACATGGTTTCACTACATACTTTAGAATGAAAATTTTACCCTGAATGCGACAAAAAAAGATAACTTCAAAAATATTCCTTTTAAAAAAAAATCTTAAATGTTCATTCGGATTGAAAAAAATTCGAGTTCATATCCCGGTGGTAACAAAATATTTTATCGATACTTATGCTTTTTTTGTACAACTTTTTCAACTATTTATCTAATTTGAGAGGTCAGATTGGAATTGTGAACCAGTGGAAGACATCCACTGGCAACATAGTGAGCTGCATTAAAGCTTTTTTACCGCGATCTACGCAAAAGGGGCCTACAAAAAGTTTTAGAATCGTCCGTGAAAAAACACTACAGGAGGATAACAGTTTATTGAACGGAATTGGGTTAAACAAAAGCAAACAGTAAAAGCAAAGACTGACTCATCTCAACATTTTAAAAAGTTGCAATACGAAATCTATCCGTGTGACACAATCCTATATTTCAAGGTCCGCGTGTGTCAACAATTTGGAGTTCTGCGGCGAGGACATCACCGATAATGGTGTTATCTAATTGGCACAGACCGCAGGAATATCAAATATTGATGCGCTGTCTGCATTGATGACGAGCACCGTGGGTCGTACAAGACCACTGAGACGTCTGACATCAAATCCATTGAACCAAAGTAAAAATATCATTGAAAAGGACAATTGTTTTTTCATTGTTCGAAGAATATTTTTTCTTCTGAAAGAAGGCTTGAATTCTGTGGTGACATTATTATTAAAATCAAATCACTTTGTTTTCACCACTTTCTTAGATTATATAATCTACATGTTTCGAGAACGATGTTCTCTTCATCCGGATTGTTCATGTACTAAAAATTGAAAAAGGTTAAACCATTCAAGTGTGTTACGGAGAAGAGGAGGATGAGAGGTTGATGAGGGGAGGGGGGAGGTCGGAGGTGTTAATTATTAGGAATGTCACCTGAAGGGGATGGAATGTTTTTTCATGTTAAATATTAATAATTAATAACATAATACGTAAACATAATTACCTTGGTTATATTACAAGAATCCAAGGATATACCTATTTTTCAAAATTCATCAACCTCATCATAAAATTGAATTTTATGTCATTCTAAAATCCAAATTTTAAAATCTATTTATCAAAATTCATCAATTAAAAAAAATTATTCTTCAAACAACAGCATTTGATTGTATATTATCATCTGATTGTATATTATCAAACAACATTTGATTGTATATTATCATCTTTTATATTCATAATTCCATCGTAGAAGACGACAAAAAAAAAAACAAATCGTTTAAATTTTAGAAGTTATGGATGATGTGACGTTTATTATTATCAATTATTTTATTTTATTTTATTTATTCATGGGAAACTAACAGTACATATAAAAATCAGATTACACATGATTTATTATTACATAGTATAGAGACCAGCTTACAAGTTTCCACAGAGTTAACATGTTATATATTAACACATACAGCAACAATAACTTCAGTTATACAAAAAAAAAAAAAAGTGAAATTTTTAAGTTACGAATAAACTATGGAAGTCAATGAATTAAGGGTAAAATGGGAATCAGAATTGGATAGGAAAGGACAGATCTACTTAGTAAAAAGTGGAAGAAATAAGAAGAAAAAGAAGTGCAAAAGATATACAGCATAAAGATATCTGATAAATACATCTGCATATATATATAAAAGAAAAAAATGAATTAAAGAAAGATACAAGAAAAAATTGCATATATCAATTATTAGGTCCTTATATATGAAATTGGCGTTTAGTATGGGAGGAACATAAAGCCGATTTTTTTTTTATTATAATATATTTATTTAATCAAAGTATGTACCATTGCTATCTATGCACTTTTGCCATCTCATAGGTAGTTCATCGATCCCTTTACTAAAAAAACCATTCGGACGGGAATCAATAAAATCTTTGAAGGCGGTTTGGACTGCCCCATCGGAGTTGAATTTTTTCCTTTGCAAGAAGTTATCCAAATTTCGAAAAAAATGGTAATCTGTTGGGGCAAGGTCCGGAGAGTACAGTGGATGTCTTAGACATTCCAATTGAAGCTCCTCTAATTTGGAACCAAAAACGCACTGTGTTTTCTTTTGCGGCACCGTCGCCATACACATCAGTAATCCTTCGAGCCGTTTCTGCAGCACTGGTGCCACGGTGGAACTCGTACTCGTAAATAACGCGATATTTCAAGTTTTTCATTTTGTAAACTGAGTGACGCAAAGAAAAAAACAATTGAGGAAAAAACAAATGAATTATAATTTTCAAAACACAAATACATGAGTAAATAGTTGTATAAATTTGGATTTGGAATTCCTAACCAAAGAGAAGATATTTGAGATCAAATTTGCCAGTACGGCAAAACGCCAATTTCATATGTAAGGACCTAATATTATGTGGGGTAAGAAACGAAGTTGCGAGGTAGCAGATAAGGCAGCTCATATAAAAGAGGGAATATATCGGGACTGGTCGATGGGGGAAGGGGGTTAAGTAAGCGCCTTCGTCTCGCGTTTTCGTTAACACTCCACTTTTAGAAAAAAATTGTAGGTGCCGCCAAGAACGTTACCACATTAAAAAGCGTCCACGCTTACATGATTCATAACAACTGAGCCCAAGATGAAAGATTAGAATTTATATCTATTTACTAACGAGGGATAATTAACCTGGAAACCCTCACCTTTTACCACCCCTGCTAGAATCATCTTCATCCGCTGATGCTGCGGCGCCCGAATCCTGTAAAAAATAAAAAAAAGTTGAATTATTAAACGAAAACATCACTACAATATCTAATGAAGGGACGGGTCCCTTTCAACAGAGCTGTAACCATTCATTTCGGCCAGAGTTGAATTTTTAGTTAAATATTTATATATGTATATATACTAATAATCCAAGACTGTAATATCGCAATACAAATAAGTAATAATAATATCTAACAATCACGACTGTTTTTGTTTCGAGTTTATTTAAAAAGTCGATTTGAGGAAGAATGCTGAAACAAAGTCAAGGTTCTGATGAGAAAAGTATCCGGGTATTATTCTGAAAAATAAAAACAGTGTACCCTAGAGGATCCGGGGTTGCAAACGACGGAATTATATTAACACATTTCGAAATGTTACTTTAATTGTAAAAATAATATTATATTCGACTCCAGCATGTAAAGTATATTCGATAATATGTAACAAAAAATTAATCTGGAGAAATTGCAAACTCGTCGAATTGCACCGTTAAATACGCAAATTTTGGATATTTTGAGTTTGTTGAACAGTGCTGGATTTATGTCACAGAGACATTATTAATCAATTAATGTATATTATAGATATCTCACAGAGACGAAACTGTATTTTTTATGGGAAAGTAGGTATAGAAGTCATTTGGGTGTACATAGGACTTATGACTTATCTTATGGTTGGCTTAAGTGATCACATAGGTCATAAGTCCTATGTACACCCAAATGACTTCTATACCTACTTTCCCATAAGAAATACAGTTTCGTCTCTGTGAGATATCTATATATACAGAAACGCAAATTTTAGATTTTTTAAATTTAAATTGTTTTTAATCCGAGTAATAACTTCGGACACTCGGGATTTATTTATTGGCAGTAAGAATTAGGACAAGAGCTAAAATTGTGCGATTTCAGTTAAGGAACAACCCTGGTGAACAAAGAAAAAATATTTTTATCTCGGAGGTGGTCAATATTTAATACTCAGATTTAATATTTTAAGTATCAATAATAATAATAATAAAATTAAACCGAAAGTAATAATAATAACAAAGGCTCGATAAATTCTCTCACTTTTCTCAATGTTTAATTAATAATGTTTAATAAATAATGTTTAATTAATGAACACAACTTAAAAGTTTTAATATTTTAAAAAATGAGGGTAAACACAACACTGTTTTATTCCACTATATATTTATTTTGATTTGTTGGATGGTTTTCGGGATTTCTCTCATTGTCAATAACAAACAACATGTTTACAACTTTTTAAAAAATTTAAAAATATTAAAAATGAATTTCCACAATGTTACAAACAAAAAACTTGAACATTTAAAAGTTTTAGTTTAAGGAAACGAGGCAGGCCTTCTAAAAGATGGGTGGATGAGATCAAGGCTACAGCAGGTGGCGCATGGACCAGAATAGCAAAAGATAAGGAGGAATGGAGGCAATTAGAGGATGCCTTTACCAAAAAGCATACAGACGCAACTGCCATGGTGTGACAGTCTAGCTTGTCACGAGCAAATTTTAAATATTATAAATGTCTGAATAAAGGCTTTTATTATATTGTTATTATATAAACGTTTTAGTACGTGAAAAACAAGTTTGAAAATATAATTATTGAAAATATTAATTTATTTTCTTGTTCTTACAAAATGATGTCGTGACATTATTCGAGCGAAGTATGTACATGATTAATTAGAGCGAGTGCCAACAATAACTGCGAACCGTTTATGTAGTAGGCAAGGGGCAAGGACAATCAAATTAATGTCAACCGTCTATGAATCCTGAATACAAATTTTAAGTGAGGTTCTGATCGAGAGATTTTATAACATATTTTTTGGGTGTAAACAATTGATTATTTCCGAGAAACTTTTTCAACATAGAAATTACATTTTAAATAGTTTAAATAAGTATATCATTACTTTAAAATATGCGAAAATAAAAAAAAAGATTTCTCCAGGAAGACATATTTGGCAACATTATTTCTTATACCAACGCAATCAAGTAAATGAAAGCAATAACAACATTTTTTCTTGGAGTTTTTATGCAGGAATCGGTGTACAAGGTTGCAAAAATACATTAACCAAACGTGCATTTAAAACATTTCTAATAATTTAATCATGCCAATTCCATTCCTTAAAAAAACTGCTACGAAATCAGGGTAAGACAGTTGATGATTTTGTGTAATTTGCGTCATTTTGAGTTTATCAAATAATATAGACTTTATTTATGTAAAAAGACAAAACACTATATAAACACGAAAGGGGGAAACGAAGGTACTCCCTCCTAGCATACTGAGAAGCAACAAACATAATCAATACTGTTATCGCCAGTAACGAAAGTGGAATCGGCAACATCCTATTGCTACAATACCCCCGTGTGAATATTATTCAAAGAATATATTTAAAAAAATGATTATGTACACGCAAGTGCCTTTAATTTCGAGCTATTTGTTATAATAATTACTCTGGTGAATTTTCATACTACGAGAGAATTGAGGAAACGGTCGAGGTCAATTTCAACAAAGCAGTGAAAAATCGCGTAATACACCAAGAAGCCAGTCTAACATTAATGCGAGGACTAATTACATGGTTGGGATTTGGAGGACAGAGTATCCTTGACGAGAAGTCATTGTCCATTCTTCACCAGGACCTTGTAGAAAATCATCTAAGCGAAACGGTGGCTTTTCTTTGTTGATGATTAAATTCTAATGTTGCATGTACCAATCGTTAATGCATTATTTAGAAACCACATTTATTGATATCATTATTCCGAGACGCGGCCGATTGTAGGCGAAGAACAGTTCTTAAGAAGGCAACAAAGAACACCAGGAAGACATAGGAATAAAGATAATGGACGCGTTAGACGCGTTCCAGGCACAATTTTTCCCGTTGATCAGGAAATCTCACATTATCCTGTTGCACTCGGCACTATCCGATGTCCATCAGCCGACCACGCACGCCACTGTTTAAAAAAAAAGCTTTACGACGCGCATCGTAACTGCGAACAATCAAAGCAAAAGATAAGTAATAACACACTTTGCAGAAAAGTACAGTCAACCGTTAAGGGAGTGAGAGATGGGAAACGACTCGAGAGATTTTTTTCCACGGTGGTTTGGCTTTGATTTCCGTAGAAGCCATTTTGTATCCGATTAGATGAACTGCGTATGTTCACAAAGGTATTTGCCCATCAGTTCACAGTAATTGCATCCGTTGACAATGCGGATTTGTGGAGCGTGCAATGGATAGCAGCACGCTTTAGAAATAGAGCGATGCATCACGGGTGAATACGGCGCCGCGTTCATTTTAGAGGATACAGACGATTTTTAGATCGGTTTTGGACCAAATCGAACGTGGAAACAGCGAACGTATTTCAAAGTAGTTTAAATTAATGAACACATCTGAGTACTGTACGGTACTGAAATTAATTAACATATGATCACAAGGAGTACTTCAATTAAGATCCGGTGGTTAAAAATGATAACACTTTATATATTCAAGATGTATCTTAGATATTAATTAATTACAATTGCACCATTATTAACTTTTGGGGCCGTAATAACAACAGAATTATTTTAGAATATTTTTGGAAACAGTGACTAGAGTATATTTAAAACAGAAGTGAAGTCAACAGAAACACACGGAGCCAGATAATAATTCCAGCTGTAATGTCGCCGATTTCACCGCGACCGCTATGTAAAAATCCTACGCAGGGGTCGAAAAATCAAAAGAATTCCTTTAAAGAATGTATCAGATGTACTCAAAAGAGGATGTCTAACTATTTCCGTGAAAAAAACGTTCATTCTTAAATTTCTCTATTTTCAATTCAAAATAATTACATTTATTTTTCTTTCGCTCTTAAGTCCGACACCGAGGAGATTAGGAAATGTCGCACAAGCGCACATCATTCGCAGATGTACTGTTTGAGCTCCATGTAATAAACACCAGGTCTCGGTAGTGCGAGCGAAGAGCTGCCAGCCACGGCGAGGCTTCCATCTCGCGGCGATTACCCCTGGAGTCATAATTAAAGTCCATCTCACATCTCGGCTAAGCGATGTTAATCTCGACCATTACGCAAGGCGAGCGATGCCGCGGCGAGCGGTGGTTTTTTATTGCACTCATGATGCAACTCCGACTAATTGGGCAGGACTGCGAACCGTGCTGATGCTGCAGGGAGGCGAGGACATTTTGAAACAAATGGCACAGCGTTCCTGAACCGAATACGTAAGGGATAACAAATGTTGACAGGCAGAAATCTTTAAAAAAAATTGCCGTTGGATATAACCAAACTATATATGACTATTTGTATGCGATAATTTATACTGGTGCTGTCCCACGAAGCCCCACACTTCAGTAAATCAATACATATGTATATAAAAAGAAACCCGTGTTTCCCTACCCGCCAAGTTTTCTCCACAACCATAGCGGTGGATAGTCCTTGGTATCACATCGAAAATATGAGAGTTTGGTGGGGGTGGCTGTGCGTGGATGGGAGTGGGTGACGAAAATGTGCTTTCTAGGTCATTATTTTGTTATGGGAAGGCCGTAAATGCTTTAGATTGTTTCAAAATAGGCGCGTCGACTGTGTCGGTGAGTCTGAAGGTTCCAGAAAAACCTGCTCTAGAAAGTTCTGGAAGGAGAAGGTTCTAGAAAATTCCCGAAAGTTCTAAACTGAGTGGCGAAATGTGTCGGTGTGTCTAGAAGGTTCCTGTAAATTCGATATTTTTCTTGAAAGTTCTGGAAGGAGAATGTTCTAGAAGGTTCGCGAAAGTTTTATGACTATCCAAACAGTGTACTAAAAATCTACGCGTGCGAAGCCGCGCGGGCACAGCTAGTTAATTTTAAATGGCATTCGATGGATATCAAAACCTGCGGGCAGAGTTCCTCCCTTTATAAAGCACTCCATTTTTTCATATGAATTAGACATCAAGTTAATTAGTTAAAACTGTTTCATTGATTCAACCCTTGAGAGACGTCGCAGTTAAGTCCGCCGACGTAACTAGTACATTTTGCATACCGGCGACCTCTATCGTAGAAGTGAACACTCCACAACAAAGTGCATATAATCTATGCCCTCGGAAGCAGTAATCGGTCCGCCCTCTACCTCCGCGGGTAAAGGTCGTCGTCCTGATAACGTTGAATAAGAATTCAACGAAACGTCGAGAATCGTTTCATGGAAAAACATACGGTTCGTATTTCATGCGTGCTGTTAAATACTTAACCAACAAACACTTCGAAAGACACTCATCAAATCAGTTCTGATGATGGACCCTGCAATGGGATCCGAAACGTTGGCCAGAGAGGTCACGTATCCACGGCAGTATATCCCAGAAAACTATACACAGAAGATTCTGAACGGCCGTGAAAACCTAAGGGCATTTTTACTGTTGTGTTTGTCTGCGTTTTGGTCTTTTCTTTATCCAGCACGCCCGGCTCGGAGTGCGCGTTTCTGGAAGTCGATAGCGCAATACGGAGGAGAGCGAATCGTATCGGCCGCGGTCACACCGCTCCCGCTGCTTCTTCCTAGAAACAGTCGCGGGGACAATCTTCCGCCAGCGGAACCGATCTGTCCACCACGCTTCAGCGAGGCCACCACGCCATGGTGAGAATTTTAGTTTTTTTTTTCAAATTTACCGATAGAGATTACCACAAAAACACGGAAACTCCCGCTTATAAATACAATTTACGATTACATGCATCAATCATCCTATTCTATTTTTTAATAACAAAATAGACATCTTATTTGAATGTTGAGAGCCGTCTTAAAATAAATTTACTTATGAAATGGATTGAAAAACAAATTACTAAATTTATGATATCTTCGTTAAATTTAATTTCAACTTAAATAAATCTTCTGCTTTAACAGTGATACTTCGATAGAAGGAAGAGTTTACGTGAATGTAATAGCTAATGACGCTGGGTATGAATGTATCAATGATTGTATTAAACATTATCTAATATTTAACATACATGTTTAATATTTAGAGTTTATTTATCTGGTGCTGCGTGGGTAGAAAAATATAACAAAAAGAACTAATTATTTTAGGAAACTTCTAAAAATCCTACAAGCTATCTATCTATTTTCAATAATCCCTCTACCCTACACGCTGATAGACCTATGTATGTTAGCTGCCTTTAACAGATATCCCTAGTAACCCTATATAGGTGTGTGTTCACGTATGTGGCAAGAAGATGCGTTATAAACACGAAATACACGAGAATCATAAATCATTACGAAAGGCGAATATAGGCCAGAGAGATTTCCGAGAGAAAACCCCAGTGATACGGTTATCGGCTTGAATATTTTAATAACCGATAAATCACCAAGATGAGAAGTGAACCTTCGATGCCATCCATCAGCCGAGCAGCGCCTATATGGCTGGACCAGTCGGGCAAGCTCGAGCCGACGCTCGACGTTGGCGGCGCAAAAACACTAGACAATACCTTAAAAAGCCGGTCTAACTCGAAAGGTAAAAGCGTTTTGCAATAAAATCTAACATTGGAAAGTTGATCAAATTATGCAGTGACATCGATCGATAAAAGCTTTAGAACCGGGTTTAATAATGGCCTTTGCTTAATTAGCAAAATCGACCTCGATTGTAGACAGGATTTTTCATCGTACTTTAACTTGAATAATAAACATAGACCTTATTATTAGTCAAACGGTGGGAATAATCCTGGGATGATGCAAAAGCTTTGACGTTTTTTTTTGACATTTATGAAAAAAAATCGAACTGACGAATACCATTTATTTCCCATCTATTCTATGGTATAAAGGAAGCTCTCTTTTTACTTTGTATTCAGTTTTGGTCTAGCCATCAAACAATAGTGAGCCCATGTGAATTTTTAAATGTCTGTCGATAAATTGCTTTTTCGTTTCTGTTTCGAATTCTATAAATGCTGTACCACGATGGTAGCAAGTAGCAACCAACGACTTTTGCGATATTTATGGAGAGAAGTCTGACACAGAAGTGGTTTTCAAAATTCCGATCTGAGGATTTTTGACTGATGGACAAACCAAGAAACGAGCTTCCTTCGAAGTCTAAAGATGTTGAAGTCGGACATGTTAAAGGTCATAATTAAGGCCGAACTACTTCAAAATACCAAAAGGATCTTGTTGAAGGTGGAAGTCAACCAATCAAGTGGTGAAATATCTGAAGCGAATAGAGATGATTTCGTGATATGACTGCAGCGTTTCAGATCGCGTTTCAAGATTTGTTTATTTGAGTGCTAGACAAAAGCCCGAATCTTTTTGCATCGATTAGAAATAATTGATAGAAAAATGTAGAAAAATAGAGTAGATTACAAGAGAATCATACAAAAACCTATATAATCAGATTGTTACGATAGTACCTAATGTTAGTACCAAGTATGCACTTCGCGAAAACACCTAATTTTTCCTGGCTCTCTTAATTATATGGCTCTCTTAATTATATGTAGTTTTATTTAACCATCAATTCCATTTTTTTTTGTGTCCAGTGTATAAGAAATAGTTAATAAATTAAGACGATTTATAGAATTCCCACAGAGACGAGTGTGTTGTATGTTCACGTGAGAGAAGTGTATGGAAGTCTCTTTATACGATGGCCCAGGGCTTACAACCTGCATGAGCTGGCTTAAGTGATCACTCTACACAATGCAACTTTCACCAATTCCATCGTAAGAACATCAACACATTATCAATTTTTTTGAAAGTTCTATATAGGTATATGTTCGAATTATATGGACCGTCCGTATAGTTGAATGATCTATGCTAGAAACATCTGTAGTCCTTTCTCATTAACTAGTTAGAATACATAGATTTGAGATAACTATAATTCTTTTTTGTTCATTTTTTTTTGGTTTTTCTAGCCGTTAACTTTTTTTTTTCAAAAAAAGTTTTCTAGCCAGTAACTTGTTTTGTAAAATAATTTTAATGTATAAATCGCCCTTGGAGTGAGTTCTCACGAAAACGGAGCAATACCAATTATCTTTATTATTATTATTATTATTAAAGTCTTGCCTAAAAGATATTGCATTAAGCCTAGGAAAGCCTCACCGACTACTTCGAAAGCCGAAATGCATAAAAAAAGGTAAAGCTTTGTGTCTGGTGGGATTGCAAGGCTAATGTTTATTATGAGCTCCTATACCATAACCAAATAATTTAAACTTATTGGACAACTATTGAAAAACTAGACACCGCACTTAAAAAGGATAGTCCTCCTTTGACAAACAGAAAGGGGGTAGTTTTTCACCAGGACATCGCGCGACCACATATGACGATGGTGACCCAACGTAATCTCAAGGATTTGATCGTAATCTCATCCACCTTGTTCTCCAGATCTTGGTTCTTCCTATTATCACTTATTCAGGCCCCTACAATTTTTTTGAATGAAAAAAACGTATCTAATAGCGAAAGTAAAAACATCCCTCGACTCATTTTTTTGCATCGAAATCCAGAAATTTTACATTGATGGAATAAATGTAGGTACTCGTAATAAGAGGGAATACAGTAGTTATAAAAACCGAAGGAAATTATATTATTGATAAAAAAATAACGAATTTTTTTAATTTATCATAAAAAAAAACGTGAAAACTTTGGCATCAGCCCAATATACGAGTATCATCACTATATCGGAATCGTTTAGTTCATTGTCATACTAAAAAAAATTTTTTGTTCCTTCCAGTGAGCTTCATAAAAATTACATACTTTTATTAATGTGCACCCGCAGGTTTTCACGGTAGCCTGATGGTAAATTTACTTACGGGTTATTTTGCCCGAGTTGATTTAGTTTTCTACTACCTAACCTCCTTAAATCGGCCCTTCCATCATTCTTCATCCTGCAGGCTGTTGTCCAGGAGCCTGTTTGGGTGGTCGTTCATTCTTGCTGCGTGGCAGGCCCAATAGAGTACCTAGTCCTAATTTAATGTGCCGTGTGATTGGAAGCTCTTCAAACACCGCCCGTCATTTTCCTGTACAGCTCCAAAAAAGTGAGTCTTTTCTATTCAAAAATATTTTTTTATTTTTTTATTTATTGTTCCATTTTAATTTGGTAGTGTGTTCAATTTTTTGCAGTGAATTTCGAAACTTAGATAAAAAATGTTATTTTATTTGTCGGTCGCTTATGAGGTCGATATATCACTAATAATTTTGTACTCCACTTGTGCGAGTGCAGATATTCCCATTCCAGTGTCTTAAAAACTTTGTTTTGTCACCTTTTTTATAGCTTATTGTGGTTGAAAACAAGTTGTAGTTTGGAATATTATAAAAGTTCGTTACTTCAGCATGGATATTTATTTCTGACAAACAATCACGTCAATGTATTCTATTACATTTTGTGTCGACGTCAAAATGTCGACGTCGAAATTCGGCAAATTTTTTCGAATTGCGTATGTTTAGATGTATCAGTATAAATTGATCTTTTATTTGAGGATTTCGATCTATCCATATTTACATATCTGATTTTTGTAATTTTCTACTATAGGTCGTCCATCCTTATTCGATTACTGCTTTTGAAATTAATTCACACTTAATTTAATTCTTGGTATTTCCTTATATCTTCTTCATTTTTTATTTGAATGGCTTTGTTGTTTTCTCCTTCGCGACTAATTAATATTTTCCCATTTTTACCCATACATATTGTAACGAGCTGTTCGTTGACATTTGACAGTTCCATAGAAAAGTGTCACATGCGCAGAACGGCGGGCCGGTATGCCCAGTGGTTGAAATAAGAACTAACATGATTAATAAATAGCGAAGAAATGGAAGGGTTCTTACCCGAGTAGAAAAACAAAAGAGAGCTGTTCTTTTGTGTTTGAATAAAAAATAGAGTAGTATTGCGTTGCGAGCGATTGTAAAATGTTAGAGATAATGTACAAGCGATAATAAAAGATTTATTTTACGAGTTGTGCCATTTCATTTTTCGAGCGAGCCACGCCACGTAACAATATTTACGTTTTTCTTTTAACTCTGTGTTTTCTTTTTGTGAGGGCCCAGAATTCTAAGCCACCCAATGGTCTGGCTCAGAATTCTGGGCCAGACCATTGGTAAGTTTAATGTTCGCGTTGTTCGGTTTTGATTTTTCTCGAGAGACGTCTTGATTTAAAATGCCTCCGAAGATCATAAATAAATAAATAAATAAATAAATAAATGAATAAATATAAATTTATTCCAGAATTCATAGCAGCGTTGGTTAGCAAGGTGCTTTTGTCGATTTCACAATGGGGAGGACACGAACACACTAGGCGGCAATGTGTAGAAAAGAATGCAATTTTATAAGAATCAAAAACAATTCTCGGAACAAAGTTTATTTGACAAATCCCCTGCAAAAAATCAAATAAATAATTCAGAATATTTTGAGTTTGTTAAAATCTTTCAGAACAGTGCTGGATTTATGTCACAGAGACATTATTAATCAATTAGTGTATATTATAGATATCTCACAGAGACGAAACTGTATTAATTATGGGAAAGTAGGTATAGAAGTCATTTGGGTGTAACAGGACTTATGACCTGTCTTTTGGTAGGCTTAAGTGATCACTTTACACAATTGTAACATTCGCCATTTCCACCCATGATAGAATATACCATGCTTATTCATTTTTTGGAAGTTGTATATATGTTCAAATTGCGTGAAGCTTTCATATATGAGTTGTAAGCGCCTTTTCCATGCGGCCTGTACAAAGCCATTTTCCGCCATTTTCCCATCTGTGGGGATTTAGGGGAATGAAAATGGCTTTGTACAGGCCGCATGGAAAAGGCGCTTACAACTCATATATGAAAGCTTCACGCAATTTGAACATATATACAACTTCCAAAAAATGAATAAGCATGGTATATTCTATCATGGGTGGAAATGGCGAATGTTACAATTGTGTAAAGTGATCACTTAAGCCTACCAAAAGACAGGTCATAAGTCCTGTTACACCCAAATGACTTCTATACCTACTTTCCCATAATTAATACAGTTTCGTCTCTGTGAGATATCTATAATATACACTAATTGACAAATAAATAATATTTCTGGGTACCATCTGGCACACTGAGGTGGGGTGGGCCCCATTCGAGACGCATTCATTTTCTTTCATAACTCGATCGCTCGCACGCCGATTCAATGGAGATGTAAAATGCACAGTCGATAGTTGAGCTCATTAAAATCGATTTACGATACTGGTCCGTCGCGTCGCGGCCTTTTATATCGGAAATGCGGACTTCACGTGTAGCGCACCGCGGATGAGCGGCCTCGAATTGCAACCATTATATCGCTTTATATGCATTAATCGTAACATTTTCCGATTGAATCACGAAAACATTACATTATAACAAATTTTAAGATTAGCTTTTATGAGATAGCAAGCGGCTTCGATGATTTGTAACTGTGTTACAAAAGCGTTTGCTAGTTGAATATTGTTAGCTTTCTAATTAAGGCGGAACATTCACTGCAAATGCATATTTTAGCGGTTTTTTTTTTACGAAAATGTGGGTTTTTATTGTTAATTTAACGATTTTTTTGGCCGCGGCCTGTCGATTAACGCTTATATTTTCTTAATTATTGTAAATAATGTTTAGTTTATTACTTTTATATAATAACAAAGGTTCTATCTAAGTTATTGCCCAAAAAAAATTGCAGTCTAGAATAAACATTCTGATATAAATGAATAATAAAAACCCACATTTTCGTAAAAAAAAAAACGCCGAAATATGCATTTGCAGTGAATGTCCAGCCTTAAGTGTATGGTGGTATAAGATAGTGGCCGCTATACGACCACGGTCAGAATTTACAGAAGACCTATTTCTCAATTTAAAAAACAAAATTGCACACACGCTGCTTGGCAGCTATTAAGCTTGCCTTTAATCGAATGGAGGGGACGCGAAGGTTTGTGTGTTCGCTAACCACATCATACGCGTTATCGAGAAAATAGTGTCTTTATATAGATATGTCTCAACACCCGTGAAACATTTTAACAGAAGTCGAAATTCATTTAATTTAATTTGCTCGAGTATTTGTTTCGGTTTACTTTCTTATAATCTTTGTGGGGGCACAAACGTAATATAGTAGTAAAGGACGTAGATTCAGGGAACGAACGAACAATACGTGTATAACTATGACCAATCGACGAGACACACTTACGAATAGATACAAATCACTCGATTTTATGAATGAGTTTAGATATACGCCGTCAATGCGAGCGCGTTGAATGTCAACATTTCCATTGAATATCGCACTGTGCCGGCGAATCGGATACGCAATAAACATCGGTAATTTCCTCTCGACTTAAATGCACATGCAAATCCACAGGAAGAGCACAATAAATCGCGAACGAGCACAATTAACAGGCCCGCTCATTCCGGTCACAATTGCGACGGAGACTTGGCGTCCGACCAAACGTACGGGCCAGGGCGATCAATCAAAGCAGGTCCATATTAATGCCGGTGAATAGGCGCGCACCTCGCGGGCGTGTTTGCCGCCATCTCCCGACTGTATCGATTACTGGTCTGCACGGCCGATCACGGCCCACGCAGCGGCGGTGCACTCGGCTCAAAGGTCCGCCGAACGGAGAGACGATCGGCCCGAATAGCGGCCGACGGGCGATATGAATTCTGCCGCCCGCACACTGGATGCGTTTTCGTACGAAATTGAGTAGTACGTATACGTACGAATACGCAAGTGCATTCCCGATCTTCCAAGTAGTATTGAACATCGCACACTGTACGCGATTTAGTAGTGCGTGTGCGCACGTACAGATGCGACGTCCGACACGATCCGGATTTTTTTGGAAATTTTTGTCAATTTGACACATGACCACAAATGTTTGTGGGACCAAAGCGATTCAACTACGTGACCATCAGCGCAGATCGTGGCGGAGAATCTCTAAAGAACTAAAAAATACCTGTAAGTTAAATAATTTGGTTTAATAAAGGTGAGGTATAATTATGTACTTCGAACAAAAAACTTTTAAATATTTCTCCGATGTTATGAGCTCTCGTTGCACTTCGATTTTCCCCAGCATTTGTGAATCTATTAGATAGATAGTCATGAAATTTGTCACTATTCATGTCACATTCAAATAATAAAAATAGCTTTGAATAATATTTTCTTTATTTGTCAACCTAACATAATAATAAAAACTACTACTAACTCTAGTACAATAACTGATTGATGCCTGGAAAAACGCCTATAAAAACTTTAATGCGATAATTAATAATGAATATTTTATTAAAATTGCTGATATAAAAATGCAAGGCGTTGTCGTTAATTGCTATTCAGCTCTATAAACAAAAAAAACACAAAAATCCCGATCCCTAGAGATCCCGCGGGATTGGAAATTCTAATCTCGAGGGATCCCGAAAGGGCGATCCCGTCTCGGGATTGCATTCCCTAATTCCAGCTCAAGACCACGTACAACCATAAGTATACCAATAATACTTCGGTAAGGCTCCCTCCCGCTCAACTGCCAGACTGTGTGAGTAAATTGTAGAGAATTACAACGAAAAAACCATGATCAAAAACGTTTTACAAGGTAAATTAAGGTGTCCAGTCTCTGAATTCAAGACCGCATGCAGAGACTACAAACGTAATGACCATCTGTTAGGAAATTTAAATGAAAGCTATCAATAAGGAACGGGGCAACTGAGCCGGTAGATGGATACAATGGCCCGACGTAATGGGCCAATTATCGGTCGCTAGATGAGCGTGTGGGCGATATTACTCCTCTTTATCATGGGATACTAACAGCATATCAAGATATTTGTCAGTTAACAAAATGTACTGGAAATGGCAAAATGAAAAGCAATTCGGTGGAGTTTGATCCATCGCCCATTGGGTTGCAAAAATGTCATTTAGAGTACATTAAAGTAATTCAAGATTTCGGGTACGTTATACAATATAACATACCTGCATTTTATTTGTATTCAAATAACGGTCGTTGACGAAAACATTATTAGAAGAGCTTCTAAAAAACGTAACTATGTTCTCTTATAATCTCCTAAACTATTAACATTAATTAAATAGATAAATATTGCGACGCAGAATAGTATTGACTTGGGTTCTTAGTTCATATAAAGTCACAAGATAATAAATATATCATATCAATGTCGGTAAACACGTTGTAAGCTCGGCGCATTCCCGCTATGGGTGAGCGTAATCCGGAGTTGGTGCGAGCTACAGGAATGAGAAAGATGCAGTGCAATATAGTAACCCTTGCTGGGACGTGAATATTTATAAGTGATATTGGGATGGACAATTAAATCGGTTTCGACCGACAGTTTCGTTTATCATCTTTACGAGTCTAATCATTCTTGGTAGGTGTTTTTTGTAGATTCTTTAAATTGGAAAACTTCGCCAATTTCGCAGGCGGTATTTAAATTGCAGCAATACTTCAAATATTTTTTACAAACAATTAAAATGAAAAACCTGACCGATTTCGACCAAAACTGCCGCTGTCTCTTGACGTTATCTCTTCGTATATTTGTATTTTATATGAAAAGTTTCTCCGGGCGTTCGACGATAAGGAAGCCATGATTAACGGCTGTGATGATAAAAAAGCAAAAAAGCATTAAAAAATGCAAAAAAAAATTAATCGACTACATTAAAACTTTTTAAGTGCATATTTTATAACGATCGGCCATCATGATTGATGAACTTTCTTCGCCGCTACAGCCTCACATGTATATTTTAATAGAAATGGCACTTACGTACCGATAATATTTGTATCGACAGGTCGCCGGTGGTGCCTGACTCCACACGGTATAAGTCTTCCAGTTTACAGTGCCCGCAGCGCAAGTGAAATCGTCAAAACCCAATAGAACGAACTTAATTATCGTTATCATTTCAGCGACATCATTCAAATAGAAGATAATCGAATATCGCGAGTACTGGAACATTTTAATTTAGACTAATATAATATCATTTTTTAACACAAATTGTTATTATCTCAAATTACATTACTTAAAACCAGGAACAGAAATTTGTTTCACTTTCGAATGGACGCGGGGAAAAAAGACGAGAAATAATTTCTCTCTCAAAGGAACTAGGCTTGGCTATATTATTTTATCAATTGCAAGGACAATTATAGAGAAATTGAAACTTTTATTCTTGCTTGAAGAATATCTACGATAACAAGGTGTGTGTATTTTCGTTGGTCTCATCCAGCATCCCCACCCCAATTTCCCATTAACCGCAAATGGGAGATAAAGAGAAGCAGATTGTTTAATTAGAAAAACGTAATACTACTCCACGTGTCACGGTTTTGTCCAAGACACGGTGTCAATACCTGTAAGAAGAAATTTTGGTGAACACAATGATTTATACACAACGTTTTATTCCACTTATTTGAGTTATATAAGCCTAAGCGCTTTCGATGGGCACACCATCATTTTCAGAGGCAATATTAGAACTAATTGTAAATCAATATGGCCGACAAATAGAAAGTAGAGGGATGATGGTGAGGGAGGGGGGGGGGGGCGAGGATAGTTATTTATTGACATATACAACAGTAATTAATTTTTACAAACAATAATACTTATTTTAAAAATGGGGATGATGCAGGTATTTGAGTGTTTATTAGGTTATTTTTATTTTTGACTGCATTATTAATTTCTAGTATTTCTAGAGCATCCACTATACGAATCCTATTTGTCGGCCATATTGATTTACAATTAGTTCTAATATTGCCTCTGAAAATGATGGTGTGCCCATCGAAAGCGCTTAGGTTTACATAACTCAAATAAGTTGAATAAAACGTTGTTTATAAATCATTGTGTTAATCATGAACTTCCACTCTGTAAACGAAACAACGCTTAATTTATTAAATTTTGATGATATTGAATAAATATTAATCTATGCATTAGCGTGGGTATCTATAAAAATATCATAGTAGTATATGAAATTACCGTTCTAGCGCTAAAATCAATTGATCAAATGCGTATTCAAGTTCGAAGGCTTCAAATATAAATATATTCTGATTGAATCAATATTGTTATGAATAAAACATCACGTAATAAATATTCACAACTTACCAACCACATGTTGCACTAATATTGATCAAAGTTAAACAGTTGTTCGTCCGAAATTGAAACATTTCTCAACGAATCTAACTGAATTTTCTCACGAAAACAATTTCGAATGGAAATTAATCTATCCCGACGACTTGCGGAATTGATTCTGGAATTTCCTATCGGAGGCCGTTAGTGTCGCGAGAATCCGCCGTAAACCCTTATAAAGTGTGCTCTGCTTTATATGCGTGAGCCTTTTGGTCGTCCCCCAGGCTAGAATTGCAAAGCCTTCGCGAGATACCCCCTCGGATCAGACAAGAGACTGAAGAAGCAACAGCGGCGCATTGATTACCTTATATGGTGCAAGCCGTCGGCGTAGGCCGAGGCGCAAGTGAAAAAACGCTGAATTGCATGGATATTATGTAAGATAAGATGCATTATCCTCTGAATACCGAATGCAGTTTAACGCGAGCAGCCGCTATTGTTAATGGCGACTGAGAAAATCCCCGTCGGAATATTTTATATAGAATCAAAAATAATTCTTTGTTACTCTTCTTTTTACTCCCTTTATATTAACTCGTGGCGTCTGCTTGTCTTCTTGTCTGAGGAAAAAACTTGGATCCATTTTAAACCCCTTTCCCGTGATCCAATCGAGCTGAAACTTTACAAGCAGACTCGTGGCGACGATCAAGAAGATCTATCAAATTTTCGTTAAAAAAAATTAATAAATTTTTGGATTTTTCAAATTTTGAATGCTTTTTTCATACAAATTATTAAGTTGTATGAATATATTTCAACGCGTCTTGTAGACGCGAAACCTGATTACAGTATAATTTTGGATTTTTGGAAATTTTTTATTACTCCCTTACGTAGCGTTTGTTAAGCGCCAAAACAGTTTCCACTAGTAAATGAGAAAGGGAGTATAGTAAAAACTTGGTTTTTTGGGTTACTTTTTTTACTCCCTTTCTTTTAACTCCTAGCGTCTGCTTGCCTGCTTGCTTGTCTGACGAAAAAACTGTGAATCGATTTTTAACCCTTTTCCCGTGATCCAATCGAGCTGAAACTTTGCAAGCAAACTCGTGCCGACGATAAAAATGATCTAACAAATTTTCGTTTAAACAAATTCAATAAATATAGTATAATTTTGGATTTTTCGAAATTTTAATTTTGTTTTTTTTAAATTGGAATAAATACAAATGAGTTATTAGCCCGACGCGTGCATAGGCACGAAACCTGATTCAATGAGAAAGGGAGTGTAAAAAAAACTTGGTTTTTATGGGTTAGTTTTTTTTAATTGTTTGTAAATAATATTATTTATTTATTACTAGTGTTTAAAACCCATCCCAGGACGTTAACACCAATTAAACACTACTTAGACTGATTTATAACCAGCCTCTGGAAATTTTGATAAAAATAGTTTGATTTTTTAAAAATTGAAAAATGATCGAGATGAACACAAGAACCATTGTAAAAAAGCTAAAAATTATATAGTTATAAAAAATTAATAATACATATATATATTAATAAAAAAAAACTTCTTATTGAATTATATACATGTTTCAGGGCCAAAGGTCCCATCATGAGGATACAACGAATACTAAAAATTTAAATTCGAAGTACAGACATTAACAAAAATAAATATACGGGAGTTGAGTAAACAACTAAGAACAAATGTAATCCTGTGTTATTTATTTGTAAAATTTCTAAACCCTCATTAACATCAAAAGAATGATTTGTTTCCAAAAGATAAAATGCAAATGAAGCAAATGAAAAATAAGCATACAGAACATAAGGGCAGGTTAAATACGTATAATATTTGAAAACAAGCAGGCCAGTGTATTTTTCTAGGCAAATTGCCTAGTGCCGAATAAAGTTGTCACCTGTTTACCAAACTGAAAATGTCATCTACTGTATGTGCAAAATTATAACAATATGAGCCTCTCAAAGATACGAGCACATAACATTTTTTCCGCCATTCACGAACTTCCTTTATTTCAGTTGAATACTAAAGCTTATAAGTAAAAACATAAATTGAGATAAAGAAAATGAATAAAATATAATAAATATATCGAAATAACAGTACTACAGTCAACTTATAAAAGAACTGAAACGTTTACGAACTGGATCGAAATTTTTATCGATATTGTTTCAAAACCAGTCTCGGGCTCAAAGGATTAATACTGAGGATAACGCCATACAGCCGAGTGTTTTTATAAATAATAAGGACTCGAATGCGAGGTAGAGAGAAGCACGTCAGTAATTATTACAAGAGGGAAAAAGCAGTCACGCGGAGAAACTGCGGAGGAGCTTGGCAAGGCGGCCGCGTGGAACGGATCCGGCATGAAGAAACGACTCACAGACGAGCAGCTTCTAAATCGGACAAAAACTCAATTCCTCTAAAGGTTTACGAAGGAATTACTAAACACAACTAAGACAGTCACTTTCTAGTTTATTCGCTATAATGTCGTGGGGGTAGATACACTCACACCCTCACAGCACCCCACCTTACCCCCAGCCGCGCACTTTGAAACCTCGTTCCGACATTTGATTTCCCGAGTCTTCTCTTCTCATTTGTATATTCAAGCAACCTTATCCTGGTCCTTGCTTAACCCCGATAATTGAGTAAAAACCGTCTTTGCACTTCTAATTTATTCATTAAGATAAATTATAGAAGTTTAACATAGATGAAGCTATTTATAACGGAAACGTGTATGGAAGTCTTTATAGGATGGCCCAGGCCTTACGACCTGTATGCGATGGCTTAAGTGATCACTTCGCACAATGCAACGTTCACCATTAAGAACATCCACACATCAAATTTTTGAAAGTTGTATGCTAGAGACATTTAAAGTCCTTTCCATGGCATGGTAGATATGCATAGGTTTTCGTAACTCTATATTTTTAAAGTGGAATGCTAAGCAACATTATTTTTAATGAATAGGTAAGGTATATGATATTCTTCCGAATTATTTAACATATGCACGAGAGTACGCATAAAAATTATTATTTTCGATTTATTAATTAATTTTATAGACCAGATTTATTTGTCATAATTATTCACTTATTTTATTTCTAATTTATTTATTCTATCTTCATTATCAAGCATCCTTGAGTATAGACATCCCTCAAACTCTGCCACCGGTCATTACGCCTGTGGTCACTCTCTTTTCAAAATCTTTACCCGTCAAAATAATATAAAACAGTGAAAATTTCTCGAAGCGGATCAGAATGTGATACACCGTCATTAAAAATTACGAAAGGTAGCAATCACTTAACCGAGCAATTAAGTGAATGAATCAATTAAAAGTTGCATTCTTTTGAATTAATTAATTTAACTAACAATATTATATGTATATTATTTACAAAATACCTCATTTCGTAAGGTACCTTCAAACCGCAATACGTTTGGTGCTTTAATAAAGCAGGAGATGCAACTTGTACGCTTCCGAGGTGTTAAAATCATGCGATGATGAAACCCATCCAGCATAACAGCGGTAGATTCTGTACGAAACAGTTTAATCACCGGAATGACTTGCAAACACAGAAAGAGATGAGGCAACGAAGAATCGTGATTGAAATCTTAAATTGATCATTTAATTAGCCTCATAATGATTACGTACCCACGATCGCTTGATTGAAATTTTGTCAGTAATGAGATATTAACTTGCACAAAAAACACCAAGGCAGATAGATGTTATTTACATATTTGATATTACGCGGGAAAAAAATTTCCCGATAGTTTAGTTTCTGGCTACTTCTTCTTCATCATCAGCCTTCGTCTCTCCATTGTTGGATATAGGCCTCTTCCTTCGTTTCTGACTACAAATATACACAAACACAAATCAATTCACGCACTGGAAACATTAGTCGAGAAATTATTTAGTTGCAAATATACAACTCACGGTGCTAAATGGACGTACGCGCACTAGCAATTCTTTAGTTGGGCAACTATTTAGTTGGTTGAGGATACAACACGTGGTGCTAAACGGAAGTACGCCCTCAAATTGGCACAGTTGCGGGAACTTGAACGTTTCCTGGTCAAATAGAACATACAAGATTGTCTAAGGACACAGAGATTATCGATTTCATTGATTTATTAGTTTAACACATGTAAACATAATTTGGTTCAATTTGGATTGTATATTTATGATTCATGCACCAATTAATATCGTATTAAGGCAACGTGTAATAGCATAATAATAAACGTGACTTACTTGTCGGCCGAGTGCACGGTATGTGCATTTGCGAACGTGTTGAAGTGATGTGTTATGTACGTGAGGTGTATCAGATAGACTTATTGAAATGAGAAATTAATAAAGTTATTTCGCACTTTACAAAGCTAAACTTTCAGCAAGATTTGTAGGTGAATTCATACCTAAATACAGTTGATATATATTGATGTGGTGGAGGAGAGGTGTGTAATAAAGATTATTGCTGCAATTAGGCCTGTCAAGATTATTAATGCAAATGATAAACTGTCGTACGTCGCGCTTACGAACAAATCGCTTCATCATTTTATTCTGGATTACCCTCCAGTCATTTTTGATTTTTTTATCCATCTGTATTCGCTTAAAGTGTAAGGATACATAAAAGAACACTTACGCCTTTTAAACCATTTAATAGTTAATAGTAAAATTGTCAATTCAAAAGACATTAATTGACAATTGGTTGGTCCCAAAATCCATTTCCATATATATTTTGGTGGTCTGAACAGACCACCAAAATATATATTGACATATGCAAGAATAAGGAAATTTTTTGGTATAGGCTGTGGTTCCACGGCTGGATCCTGTATGTTTGACTAGTTTAAAAAAATTACAATTAAAAATTAATTTTGAAACGATTATGAAAATATCAAACTAATTACTCATAAAAATAAAATGTCTTAGTAAATAAGTCGCATTTTATTACAAAACGACGTTATGACTTAACTAAGTTGACTACGAATACTATATGGAACAAAAAAAAAACAACGCCTATTGTACAAAGTACGTTTTGTTTTCCAGGGGATTTAATAATGCAAGAATAATTACTTAAACTGCATTGTAAATGTGTCTTAAATAAATGCGAAGGGGACATACTTCCGCTGCGTCCCAGTCCCACCGTCTAAAGAATGGGCTAAATTCAACTCTGTACAATTTTGTCCTCTGTGGTCTAGAGAAAATTAATGCGTGGATGCAAGCGGCTATAGCAAAAGCCGTTTTGGTAATAATGAAGAAAGGAGAATGAAATCACGACATCGTCCCAAGCAACTGTTGGGTTGCCTAAATGAAGAAGTCCAAATGTCAAAAAAGTTTGGATGGAGAGTTTTTTTAAAGAGCTGTAAATTTTATGGCCAATGGTCGCTAGCCGTAACGTACCATACAAAACCTGAGAACCACTAGTTTAGCTGTTTTCAATAAGTATCGACGAGAGTAAACGCAGGGCGAAAGCGGTATCTACAAGGCAATGTACCCTTATTATGTTTCCTAGTGTGCCTAGTCAGCCTCATAGCGCCCGTGATAAACTTGGGTAAATCCATTGTCTAATTTTTATAAGGCCGACCGCACTTTGGATACGAATTATAACGTACGTATTCGTACGACTATTTTCGTACGTATGGAGCGCGCACGTTGATTGCGTCTTGCGTTGGTCACGATCGGTTACTTTTCGTACTTATCCAATAACGTTTATGCCAAATGAATAATCTGTATCTTCTAGAAAACTCTATTATGGCAGACTTATAGAATGACAAATTTCATGACTATCTATCTAATAGATTCACAAGTGCTGGGGAGAATCGAAGTGCAACGAGAGCTCATAACATCGGAGAAATATTTAAAAGTTTTTTTGTTCGAAGTACATAATTATACCTCACCTTTATTAAACCAAATTATTTAACTTACAGGTATTTTTTAGTTCTTTAGAGATTCTCCGCCACGATCTGAGCTGACGGTCACGCAGTTGAATCACTTTGGTCGCACAAACATTTGTGGTCACGTGTCAAATTGTCAAAATTTTCAATATCCATCGTACGAAATCGCAAAAATTTCCGAACAAATCCGGATCGTGTCGGACGTCGAATCTATACGCGCGTACACGCACTACTAAATCGTGTACGGTGTGCGATGTTCAATACTACTTGGGGAAGGTGAGGAATGTACCTGCGTATTCGTACGTATGCGTACTACTCAATTTCGTACGAAAATGATCCAGTGTGCGGCCGGCGTAAGCGTCGCCACGTGTCTCCGAGGCTTTCCGCGACAGCATACATACAATATACGTAATATTAACGTGAAGTTTCTCAGGGCGTATCGCGTTGCGGGGATGACGCACGTCCCGTCACGCCGGCCGGACGCGGAGGTGACCGCTGCCGTCACGGGCCCTGCTGGCCGGCCAGCGTTCCGGAGGATGGTGCCGTTGCAGGAAGCGGTCCGAGCTGCTGGTTCACGGAAGAAACGTCTCTTCAGTACCTGCCACCCTCACGCTGGGTTCTGTCTGACATTTGTCCGATGGCGGATGCGGCCTGAGTACATTGACCTCGGCTGCGTTGTTAAGTACCTGACACGTAATTGTACGAAAAAAAAACGTCTTAAATTCGTCGACAATTAATTTTACATTCATTAGACTGCAGTAGACGCACCTGACACTCAGTGCATACCTGAAATAAATGTAAAACTGCGTATGCCCACTTGGCTTGCGGAAGTTCATGATTTCTTATTAGTTGTAATTTATAGAATTAAACTTTGTTTACACCACTTTTTTTTATTATTGAAAAAATTCAACATGTTTCGAAGCCAATGGCTTCTTCATCAGGATAACAAAAATTAAATTTAAAAATCGAAGTACAGATAATCAAAATATTAAAAAGTTATAAATGGAAAATGAATAATATAAAGTACCTACTTAACATGAAAATAAATTTAAAAGATAACTATTCGCGAAAGGGACCTGATTATTTATAACATTCAATATACTATTAACACTCTTTCTTATTTCCAAAATTTCTAATTTATCAAACTGTGATTCTGTATAATTTGTATGTAAAATTTGTAAACCCTTATGATGGGCCCTTTAATGGAATCCGAAACGCCGTCCAGAAAGGTCGTAGAAACACGGCAGAGGCCCAAATAGAGTCAATAATTAAATGATTTAAGGTTTAAAATACGCTTGAAAAGGGTAATTTGCACTGCAAATTACGATTTTTAAAGCTACTAATTCTATTCGTTTCTCCTTATGAGGGAATTGGAAGTTGCGTTTGGTTGAATTCGGTGCAGGTTTCCTTCAATATCTAAAAAAAACGATGAAACAAATTTTTGGAAACAAATTGCTTCTTCTTCTTCTTCTACGATCGTAGTCAGCTTCTGAGTTTTATTCTGCTTCAAATGTTGCTTTGGTTATTATACAGGCATTATCGATCTAATCAATTTAAACTCAACAACTTGTATCTATATGTTTTCAAAATAAATTATTGAATTTCAAATATTTAGATTTATATCGCCTCCCATAGGATCTCCTACGATCATAGTTATCACAGTCCTACGATCAATTTCGCCCTATAAGGCGAAAAGTGTCTCACAGAAATTAAACGAGTAGAACTAAAAACAAATGTGTTTTTATTTTCATGTGTGAGATATGAATGTGTTTACTGTGAGTGTTTACCGATACGAATAATCGAACCCTAGATTCAATGTAACTAATCTTTGTCGTTGGTTTTTCCGTCACGTGATATTACGTTATGTTGCGCTCGTATCTAGGTGGACACTAGGGAAATCAACGATACTTTTATGACGCCCACAATAAACACCCCGTTTTGCGATTTAGGTTACCGAGGCAAAATAAAGCTTGATGATAGTGTTCGAAGTCTCCAAAAAAGAACAATTCTCTCATATCACCATTGGTGTATCTAAATTGTCTAAAAATATCTCGACAGTTTAGTGATTAAAGATACAAGACAAAATGTAAAAAGTGTGTGAAATATTAAGAAAAGTTGTGTAGTACGTGGAATATTCTGAATAGCCGTGAACAGAAGGAAAGCGATTCGATCAGAAGATATACATTTCCAACCGAAACTGGGTGCGTTTGGTTTTTCAGGTAGCGTCGTCCTAGTGATCGATCTACTGCGGTAGTCCGCCGAGTGAAGGCAGTTAGCGCAAGACCACAGGTCGATTCCAATGAACGTCCTGAATCCGAAGAATATCCGATGAAATAGTGGAAATGATCACGTGATACACACGTGTTTAGACTCTAGACAATACTTCTAACGTGGTACAATACGAATACACGAAACGAAACCATTTTTGAACCACACTCCGAGGACAATTCAATAAACGACATGTTTCCAAACAGAAAATGATTATAATCCGCCATGTTTCGTTACAAATGCCAATTTTGCGAGCAATTTCATATTTTTTGAACAATTTACAAATTGCTTTAAGTGCTTAAATTAAATTCACGTCTCAACCGTGAGGTGGAAGAATAATAGTTCACCCGTACACTAGTTCCTCCGAGATGCTCGAGAATGTATGTATGACCTTGGGGGTTTTTGGTTCGACGATGGCCACATTTTGAGGAAGATAAATTAAATCACCCAACGTCCGTAACACACTTAAAATTTTCACGGCTCAAGCTTAAACAATTGAATGATTTTTTTAAACAATTCTCACGTTTTATCTTAACAATATCTAACACAGGAACAGCAAAGATTCGGATGGGCCATTAACGTAATTCAAAAGCGCAATATGAAGATAAAAGTGGGGAGGGAACTAAAATATGAAGACCCCATGGCAAGTTGTTAATTAATTTTTTTGTCAAAAATGAGTTAATAAGCCGTCTAAACTAAATATTGTACGCTCTTTCCATTGGAAATAAGTTCAGAACTTAAAAATAATTAGAAAATGTTCAAATCACAGGGAAGAATATGTTAACTACACTTTTTCATAAAAATCAAATCAGTTACCGATTAAAAATAATGGGAAGAACATATTATCTTCAATAATAATATGTTCATGCCATCATTCTGTAACACGCCTTTTAATTTGATTGGAATATTTACGGTTAGTATAAATTTTACTCTGGCAGTACTGTCATATATTTGTTTTCATTTGAAGACTATTGTAATATGTATTATTTTTCAATAATTTTAAACGGTATATACCATGTTTTGTATTATTAATTAACATGCCAGGTATTTTATAATTTTGGGTAATGGATGGTAAAAACGGATAGCATTTGAAGGGTTGTTTGATGTTCGTGTTTTACCAATTTTAAAAATGTGTTATTCTATTAAAAATGAGTTCCAGAAGCGAAAAAATGGTTGTTAACTACATTTTTTTTATGGAAAATTAGTATATAATTATTTTTTGTGCATAAATGCATTTTTTCTTGTGTAAATACTTTTTTGATATTTTAGTGACATAAATCAATAAAAATTAATCTTGAATTAACAATAAAACATATTTTTCAAATGTGTAATGCAAATGTCTAATTATCTCAAAGTGACTTGAATGTTAGTTAACAACTTCATGCCATGGGGTCTTCATATATTTTAATAAAGGTCGGATTCTTCGATGAAAAGTCAAATACATGGAAGGTTCTCACGAGTCAAAATACAGAAATGTACATGGCGCCATATAAGAACCAAATAATATTGATTACCCACTCCTCCTAGTAACGTGTAATCAATATTAACAAACAGGTATTGTTTCGTGTTGGTATTTAAGCGTCAGGACGCAGCGGACGATATTCAAAAGTCAGCGAAAGCCTGACATTTCAGCTAGTCGTATAGTATTTCCAAAGGATCGCATTGTTAAGACCGCGGTTAGCATTTAATCAAAACTGAAGCGGTGTAGCGCTGCGAGTTCTCGCAAAATATTATTCGAGGCCGTTCGAATGTCAACTCGGATCGGATAATATTAAATAGCGCACGCTGTACACACGGACAGATTACGAATTTACGACGACAAAAATATAAAATACGATTTTATTTGATATTCTAATCAGAAATGTACGAGGAGACGACTTCATAATTATCCTTCAGAAAAATACTTAATTGGTTGGGTGCTCATAGTATTTTATTTTAAAAAAAAACAATTTCATATTAAATTAAATCCATTAGGGAGATATGTACAAAATATACAATTTTAATTAAAAAATTATTCTTCATCGTCATCATACGTAAACGTTCATTTTTTAACACCATAAATAGTTCATTTCTCTTAATTTTCATTATCTCGAGAGTGGCGTCACTATGACAACCTGAAAAGAATACGCTCAATTTAATAAAGGTGGAAATGTGTGGACGAGTAATTTACAATTTTATGATGGTAGTAAAATATTCTTTCAAACTAGCAAAAGGACGACGGTGTAGTCTGTGGAATTTTTTATATAACTCCAGCCGAAGTAAGCATTTTTTATTTATTTTTTAGGCAAAAATGGTAGTTCATAAAACATTTATTTTATATACTACGTACAGCTGTTGTTATATTAACAAAAAATGCAGATTAAAGTACATACCTGACGCTTCAATATTCATTTAAAAAACCTCGTAATTTTAAATTTAAGAAAATAGGGCGAGCGTAGTTACTCCGTCAACGATTCAGGTACAACTGAAAGCTCTTGGCAGTGTAAAAGATAACCCATCTTTGCTAGTGCGCACAGACTATTGTGTTGCGTTAATAAAATAAATTCTAATGGTGCATTGCGGACTGGTTTGTGGACAATGTTTTGAAGGTATTTGTGATTTATTTGTACATTTTTTTTTCTATTTGTGGCGCCGTAATTAGGGTATTCGTCCTTATGTGCGCTGTTTGATACGCGAAACAATATAGCCGCGAGATATTTCGGGGCGGGGTGGCGCTGGATAAGCGCCCGTAACTTTCCCGTAATGACGGACCGTCGTAACGAGCAAAGGAAAGGGCGTCCATAAAGAACGCGAACCCAGCCGAGTAACGCGGTTAGGGGTAAAAACTAGGGATGCAACGAATACTACTTTCACGAATACGAATATCAAGCCTACTATTCGGCAAATACGAATAATTCAACAAGGTAAAAAATACTGTTCTTTTTTTACTTAGAGATTTAATAATAAAAATTTACCACCGGCAAATTTTTATTTAAAAAGCACATTCCTTTATCCGTTTGCACATTCCCAGCGGTCGAAAATAAATATCACTTTTTTCACGCTTACGAGAGGTCATGTTATTAGATTTAATTTGAAATTATTTTGTAAGAGTCAACACTTTTACACACAACGGAAATAAAATTGAACGAACAATACGTATTACAAAACAAAATCTGCATGAAATGAGCACCTAACCTTATTAATAACCCAACGAAACTAGATGAAAGAACTCATTTTTTGCTGCGAAACAAGTAACAATTGACAACTTGAGAACTCAACAAATCCATTCGTTCAATGTTAGGGGAATCTCCGATAACAGAGTGCGTAGGTGTGTTCGGATACACGGTGCACAGCCAAACCGTAATTTGCGTTGTGTTCAATAACAAATAGTTTGTTTTTAATATTCGTGATGATATTCGGCGAATACGAATATTCGTATTCGTTGCATTACCAGTAAAAGCCCGCGCGGGGAGATTTATTTCGCTTTCTAAACGGTGTACTCGGTTCCGGTGACAATATTCTCCTGGGCTCGTTTCAAACACCGGCGGGCCGGAAGGAAGGGGTTCGGTAATGAAATATGCACGATTCGGGGAAGCAGGGTGGGAGGGAAGTAGCGGCTCGAGGTGGGCGGTACGGGGGGAAACTCATCCATTATTCGGCGCAACACAACCCCGCAAATTATTTGAGCTTGTAATTCGGTCGTCATAAAATAAGCTACAAAATTTCCTAATAAACATGGCGCGGTGCAAAAAGACATCAAGGGGCCATATACAGGCCAGAGCTAGCAGCAGAAACTTGGCAGGTAGATTCCTGACTATGTTCAAGCAACCATGGCCTAATATTAATAGTTATGGAGATATGCAACATCAAATTTTGCATTTTTTTCAATATTTCTCATTTATTTTTGCAAAAAGTTGAACTTTCATTACAGTAACTTATGCCGATTATGAAAAATTCAATCCCTTTAATACAAGTCGAATAAAACGATAAAAACCTTGCAAAAATTGAAAAAAGTTATTTTTTACAAGTTTTTTATCATTTTATTTAAGTTGTATTGAAACAAATGAATTTTTCATGCAAAATGCAAAAAAAGAAGTAAAAAAAACGCTGATAATTTTTTTTGATATTGCATATTTCCATAACTATTGATTTTAGGTCATGGTTGCTTGAACATTTTAGACGCATAGCAGCCGAATTTCCGCTGCTAGCTTTGGCACACCTGTATACACACGAAATCGCAAACATAAAATATTTCATCCATTATGGCAAGCAATTTTTTGAAAGGAAACATTTACGAATAAAAAATAAAAAAAATACGAAATCAGTCAAAATTATCGATATTTATATTTAGGTGTAACTGGCTTGAGCCCATACGTATAATAGATTCTTAACTCATTGCCTATGTATGTGGCTGAATCCTAAGATTTTATTGCTGATGTCCTATTTAGAATACTAGAGATTTATATATAATACCGAGCAGCGCGTTTTACTACGCTCAATATCTGATCTGTATGACACCTTCAACACGATTAATTAAAAATAATTTAAATTATGAAATTATTGTTCAAAACACGTCCTTGGATGGGCGCGAGGGACGGGTACAAAAATATGGCGGCTTCAGAAAATAAAATGAATCAATTAGAAAATTACACATCTAAATTCTTGACGCTTAGATCTAATATAATATTTCAATTTCCTTGAAAAATTTCTGGGCGGGTGACACACATGACATTTCGGGAATATTATGTTGAATCAAGTAAAAATATATTAATCGTATTTTGTATTAAGACTTTTATGGAGTTTGTTTGATAAAAAATCAAAAGATTTCACATACAACAAGTTGCTGCCTACTTTACAAAGGTTTCTCGAAATATTCCGAGGGCGAATTTTCTGCACGATTAAACGACAGGTTATTCATTCGGTAACGGTTACTGTAGTCAAAGTGTGCAGTATACTTTTGAGTACCTATTATATAATATATTATGAGTATATTATATCCGGAGATTATTCTACAAAAACTGGAAATATGGCGAGGAGAAAAAAAAAATCATCAAAAATTTAAAGCAAGTTAATATAGTACACTCTCCCCCCCAAAACACAGGTTGTTACCCTGAGAATAGGGATGAATATGCTAAGTGCAATCGTAGGTTGTAATGTCGCGGATATGGATGTCCATATGTAGGTATTTCATTCCGTACATTCAAGTGGTATAAACAATAAATTGTAGCGAAACGTGGGAATTTTTTTAAAATAATTAAAAATACATGCGTCGCATTTTTCTACCTTTCGTTATTCACAATAGACAGTAATTCATATTTTATATATCACTAGTCGTACACCCGTGAAAAATCGTGCGAAATAATAAAAATTAATAACAATCCACGCGTGACCGCGCAACATGAGCCGCGCGCTGATTGCATGTCACACTGTAATTATCTAAAATTGTTATCCAGCACATTATTATATTTAGATTAGATACTCATTTTAGTCGATTAATCAGCTGAATCTAACGACACTAGTGTTACAATAAATTTTAAAATGAACCAGCTGCAACCCGTCAAAAATGCCAGTACTTTTACATGTCGGTTCCTAAGGAATAAGTATTTATCTAATAATAAAAAATAATAAAAATAAAGATTTTATTGAATAAGAACGAACGGACGGACAGACGACGCAATTGTTATATAAAGATTGGACTGATGTTAAAACAAGCACACAGTCTCAGTTCCGTAAACTTTGCGGGAGTTTTCGGTAACTAGTAGCGAAGGGAAAAACTTCATTTCAAAATGAAGACTACAACACATACACGTTCACCAGTTTGAAGACTACAAAGTGTAAACTACAATTGTAGTAAAAACTACTTGAAGTGAAGCAATTGTAGTACTACGAAATGAAGTGAAGTAAATGAAGTGAAGTAATGAAGTAATTGTAGTATTAATGAAGTGAAGTAATAAATGAAGTAATTGTAGTATTATTGTAGCTATTAACTGAAATCTAGAAGTAAGTGTAGTATTAATGATTGAGTAAGAATGAAGTAATTTTGTATTCATGGGGAATGAAGTAATGAAAGAAGTAATTGTAGGTTCGAAGTGAAGTATTGTATATGTAATGGTGAAGAATGAATGAAGTAAGCAGTAAATTTTCAAATGAAGGCAGTATTCTGTTTTCCCCACATAACATTGGTCGAAAAAAAAAGGTCAACGACAAAAATATTTAAATAAATGAATGCTCCCAAAATTTTTCAAACCATGGGGGGGGGGTTGTTTCAGTTTCCAGAGATTTCTTCATATATCTACATCAACTTTCCAAAAATTTCGCGTAAAAAATACACTATTTAAAATGTGTTTCTTATACTTTCGATAACTTTGAAGTGTATGTACTTTGTAGTGTTCGCTTTGAAATGAAGTGTACTATTTGAAGTTTATACTTTCAATAACTTTGGTGTTTGTAGTTTGTAGTGTGCACTACACATCAAAATGTGCGAAATGTGCGCTTCAATGTAGTGTAGTACTACATTGTAGTAGTGAGTACAGAGCGGACCCATCACTAGTAACTAGACGGTCCCAACTAGGATTACATAAAGCCGTCTTGTTAGGAGGTACGACCCGGGAGTGAATTGAGATACAGGGGACTGTGCGTACCCTTACCGTGGGAGCCCAACTTAATTAGTGTACCGCCTAAAAGGTGCGCCCGTAAAATGCTATACGAAGGGGTGCGAAGAGCCGAAAAGTGATCGCACATGTAGAGATTTACAGAACGCCGGCACGTGTGTTCCACCGCCTGTGCACAGGACAGCGGGCGGGGTCGCGCTTAATGAAGATTTATCTTTCAAGATATTAATAATAATAGTTGGATCATTTATACAGCGCCGTTTTCGTGGGTACTCACCTCAAGGGCGTTTCGCACAAAACAACTTACTGACTAAAAACGCTTATTTACTATTACACACTTATTCACTAGATGACACTAGCTGTGCCCGCGCGGCTTCGCACGCGTAGATTTTTAGTACACTGTTTGGATCGCAATAGAACTTTCGCGGACCTTCTAGAACATTACCCTTGAACTTTCAAGAAATTTATCGAATATACAGGAACGTTCTAGATACACCAACACATTCCGCCACTCAGTTTAGAACTTTATAGAACATTCGGGAATTTTCTAGAACCTTCTCCTTCCAGAACTTTCTAGAGCAGGTTTTTTCGGAACCTTTTAGACTCACCGACACAGTCGGCGCGCCTATTTTGAAACAATCTGAAGCGTTTGCGGCCTTCCCATAACAAAACAATGCGCTAGAAAGCACATATTCGTCACCCACTCCCACCCACGCACAGCCACCCCCACTAAACTCGCATATTTTCAACGTGACACCAAGGGCTATCCACCACCATAACCACCGGTGGGCGGTTGTGGCTGGTTGTGGAGAAAACTTGGCGGATAGGGAAACACGGGTTTCTTTGTATATATATATATATATTGATTACATACTTATTCTTATTAGTTGGGAATGCTAGAAAGAATCAGGTATTTGCGCGGAGTGCATACTAGGAGTGGGAAACATTACGTAGTGTTGTAAAGGTCTGATTATATAGGTTTTTATATGATTGTCTAAACAAATGCGTCTTTAGTTGTTTTTTGAACTGTGGTAAGCTGTCTGTTTGTTTCAGCTTATTCTACAAATATGGTCCAGTCACTGCGAAAGCACGGTCACCGAAATTGGTTTTGTGGGCGCGATTTACTTCAACTAACCTATTTTTATTAGATGTTGATGCTGAGCGAAGAGTTAGTTGTCTGTTATTTGCGAAAATGCAATGCGGAATTCGGAAATGTATTGAGGCGCCATGTTGTGAATAGACTTGAATATTGTGAGGCATAACTTATATTCAATCCTCTCTGGACATTTAAGCCAGTTTTTGAAGATGGTGAGATATGCACAGACTTTGATACGCCGGTAATGAGTCTTGCAGAGGCATTAAATACAGATTGTAATTTATTTCATTTACCGTTTCGGGAGATGTGCGTAGCATTACACTACAATCTGGATCTGTAAAACCGATTAGGTAAAATTAGAATTGATACTACAGCCACCAAAATGTATAAACATGAACTAACGTAAATTTATTGATACACGGTCTGGTTCCAATACGTTTGATTTGTTAAAAAAATAATACGAGCTTGTAAATTTTGAAAGAATTATGAAAAGGTCAAACTAAATATTATGTACCTATTCCTAAATAGTATAAAGAAAGACTTAGAAAATAAGGCGTGCTTTAATACAAAATGACGTTTATACTTGAAGAGACTCGGTTTGGAACGAAATTTAAATAAGTTAAAAAAAACGGCTATTATAAAAATATTTTGTTTACAGGGGGATTTCATTACGCAAGAATAAATAATTAAACTGCATTATAAATGTGTCTTAAATATACGCGGGGGGGACTAACATTCGCTATGTGACCCAATCCCTTCGCCGAAAGAAGGGGTTTAGTTCATTTCTGTACAATTTTATACTCTGTGATTGAAACACGTTTCGTCTCTGTGAGACATCTATGTATGCATTGATTGATTAATGATAATCTGTTTGACTTCAATAGGCCTAATATTAACGTTGGTTCATCAGACAGGCAAAATTTTTAATACAAAATTCAGTATTGTTTTTTAGTATGTAGATTGCCTCTAGAATAAGATAAGTTTTTTTTGTATCACAATGTTTTATACAAACTGTATTGAATTTAGAGCGTATTTTATTTTTTAACGTACAGATCATCAACATGACATAAATAAATGATCCTAATAGACGTTCCTAGCATATAATGCATAATGTAAAATTATACAACAGCGCAAGTAAGATATAAGACAACACGAAATATTAAAAACAATTACATTTTCAACACCAAGTACACAACGAGGCTTCCATGGGGTTGCTTGACGCTCCTTGAACAAATAGTATTGACGCGATGAAAATTTCACTCCCGCTTCTAAATGTCAACACTATAATTAGAAAGACAAAATTTAGTATAGAACAATTAACAACGGCTATCAGATTTTATTTTGACGGACAAAACGCAAATCCGTTAGGCCGTGTTAGCAAAATAAATACTATTTTTACTCTCGGTTAAACATCTTGTCACTGTTTCCCAACGAGCGTGTGATCAGATAAAAAATACCTTTCACATCGTTTATATTAGGATGACATTTTAGCTTCCACCCAGCGTGTCGACACTGACATTCGACGGCTACGTGGGTAGTTTTTGCTGTTCCAAAAATAGTCGAGACACCCCTTTCTGTACAAAAATAGACAACCGCAAAATAAATGTGACGTAAAATAGGGAAATATCATAGAAGTGCGTAATTTCCACTAATAACTGAGTTATTTTATGGGGTATTGCAAGTATAAGAAGGAATAAATGTTTTATTACTCGTACAAATAGACTTCACCGACAAAACATTAACTTGTAGATTATAATGATACAAATACTAGACCTTGACGAAATACTAAAAACTAGACAAGACAACATATGGACAGAAAAATTACTCGTACATAGGGCCTAAAATATTTAACATATTTAAAACAGACTTCCCGGAAATCAGAATATACTCAATTAATAAAGTAAAAGCTTTAGCAAACAACTGGCTTACCTCCTAAGGTAGAACAGCAACTGAAAATTTACTTACTGTAATTGCATAATAATGTCTACAAATAAAAATATATACCTATATAAATAAATAAATTAATTAAGGAAAATAAAAAATAATCTTAAACAAAACTTTAACCCTTTTTACATTAAACAATTATTCTACACATATTTACACTTGAACTTATGACTCACTCAACTTTCACTAACATTACACTTGATACTTTGTAGATATATAATTACTACCTTATGAAAATAAATATCACTGACGAATTCAAAAAAATATTATAATTGTGTTCTATAACGCCACTCTGGGACAGGCGTAGCCTAGTAGAGTGGCATAATCCACAAATTTAACAAAAAAAAAAGTGTAATTTATCTTATATTTTATTGTTAAACTAGTATTAAGTACCTTTATTTGTAAACAAGGATTTTTTTGAAATAAAAAAAAAAAAAAAATAGAAGTGAGGACTTGAAGTTTAAGACAAAAAAATTTTAATGCATTATTGACAAAGAATAGTGGTTAAGTATTATGTTTATTGTCCAGGCGTAGAAGATCTCCGAAGCGGCAAAACTAATAGTCGTGTATTTTCTACCAACAATAATAAATCAGAGTTAACGACTGTATTATATATCGATTAATAAATAACTGCATTTTTGATAAGCCATTAAAGAAATATGAAAAAAAAAACTGTGACAAAATGAAGGGCAGGACTTTTGCAAAATAATAATATTAATAATTAGGGACCGAAATAAAACAAGGACAAGAAATCTACGTCGAATCATACTCAACCAAGTTGAATTGAGTGCTAACCAATTATAACAAAGATGTTTATATTACCTTAGGCAGAAAGGAAGAGCATCACATAATTATGTCCTGACATACTTACTCTCGCTTTATCTACCAACGCACATCCTTTTACGCACGTTCCTTATTTTTTGGTCTTCTGAGATCAACGAACGACTATTTTAATAAGTCCATTGAACACCTGGTTAACCTAAGTTTTTTCGAAGGTCCACTATTTCTCCTAAATGATTAATTGTTTACTAAGCGAACTCATCTCTTTTATTCAGTCCACTTTCGTTCCTCTATTACGAGCTCCGGACTATAGTTCCGTACATTAGTGTGTTTGCCAGGACTTAATGCGTCGCTAATCTTGCCTTAACTGACAAGTTTGCATTAGCAATTTCTGCATTCAAAACACCTTTCACTTCGATCTTTGCGGTTACTCTCCTTTCGATATCTTTCCCAGCCTTTGCGTTCCTATTAAACAAACTTCCCAAGAAGTGCTTACTCTCCTACTATGTCCAAGCATTCATATACCTTAACAATTGTCTCACTTTCCTCTTTCTCGAAAACCATCAATTGAATTCCTAACGTCCGCCTCTGACAGGTTTTAGTGGTATTTTTGTACTAGGATAAACAGAGTACAAAATCAAAAGACGCGCAAAGCTTGTCCAGCTAGATTAGACAGTAAATTAACAATCGTCGCGCTCTTTTATTCGGTCTGAGGTCCCGCGAGCTGACAACGGAGATAAGGCCCAATCTATGCGTGCCAAACGAGTTTGGGCCGATATTGGCGCTCCATCCAATGTAGGTATCTGGGTCCCTCGTTCGTTCGGCCCGAGCCGAGCCGGTTCACAGCGCGGACGCGCACACTAACTCGATAGTGTGGCCGCTAAACCAACCTCGGGAGTAAAGTTGGCCAATCCTAATTATTGCCCCCACTGGCGACCCCGATAGTACAAATCGAATGGCTCAACCAACTGGCCGCGAAGACAACTGGGTTGATTTTTGCGACACGCGCAAAAAAATCACACACCAAAATGCGGCAGAAAGCAAATGTCAGATCGATAGACTAACTAACTAACTAACTAACTTACCATCGCGCCATTTCCCCGCGGGGGTAGGCAGAGAGGAAAGAGCGCCACACTCTTCTGTCCTGACATATAACTCTCGCCTCATCCACATTCATACATCTTCGAATGCAAGCTCGCCGGTTGTTGAGGCTTCTAACGGGACCATCTTCCATTATCTGGTTGATCTGGTCATGCCACGTCTTCCGCGGTGACCCTCTCGTTCTGGCGCCATCAACACTTGCATTATATATCTTTCTTACCATTCTTTCCCCATTCATTCGCTCAATATGCCCAAACCATCTGAGCGACACTTTTTTAATTCTATTAATTATGCTAAGATCAGCTTTACATTCGTTCCTAATATCTGCATTCTTTACTCTATCATAAATTGATTTGCCACACATACGTCTAAGGGATCTCATCTCCAATGCATTCTATCTACTTTCCTTCCTCTTCAGATCGATAGAAGCAATTTTAGAAAAGAAAGGGGATCAAAACACCTGAATTGACCAGATAAACAAACTATTGGAGGATGACCAGGAAGAGCGTGCATGAAATGTACGAAATTGGTGGGCCAGGAAGGGCGTGGCGTTCATCCATCTCTATCTACTCCTGCGGCAAACCACGTAGTCGTTAGTTAGTTTACACATTGTTAGTCGCGTTAACGCTGGGAATTTTTTCGTTGTATTATAAAGTTGAGGACCCTTCGATTCCCTATCGGAGTGTAATAGAGAATTAATTAATACCATTAAAAAAAAAATTTGAAAAATTTTAGTAACCGTGCAACGCACAGATAAAGTAAAATAATAATAATGTTGATTATTATTGAAATATAACAGAATAGAATACACAGTAATATATTCACGAAATTGGAGTACTTTTCAGCCGCCTCCTTCTCAAAATTACTTCAGTCCGCCAAAATATATAGACATAAACTATGACGGAAATTTCATGATACACGGTCAAGTTCCACGGCTGGTTCCAATACCTTTAACTTGTTTAAAAAATACTACAAGCTTGTAAATTCTGAAATAACTATGAAAAGGTTAAACTAAGTACTCTTAAAAAGTATGATGTCTTAGTAATAAGTCGCGCTTTATTACAAAAGACGTTTTTACCGGAAAAGACTGAGCTTGAAACGAAATTTTTAAAAACTAAAAAAAAAAAGTTCTTTACTAGGGGATTTAATTATGAAAGAATTCGCTTCTTTTACTGCATAATCTATCTTAAATATATGCGAGAGGGGACATACTTCCGCTGTGTCCCAGTCCCCTCGCCTAAACAAGAGGTTAGTTCATCTCTGTATAATTTTGTACTATGTGCTTCGGTTGCATGTTCCAATTTTTTTAGAACATTTTAGAATTATTGAGCCTAGTGTGTGTGCACATTCATAGGTGAGCCACACGTAGGTGTAGGTATATGCGCGCAATATGAATCTTACTGCCGAAGGTAGTCGATAGTTCGCGTTATTTATAAAAAATTAAAATTAAAAAAATATACATGTGAAGTTAACGTCATATTTCCAAAAAAATTTAATAAAAGAAAGTGGAACCAGCAAAAAATAGGTCAGGCAGAAAAGGCAGATATCGAACATTTATGCTTCTCAAATCAATACTGTGTCAAACGGTCCATTAAACAGACAATGAAGAATACCATAAAATATATACGGCTACATACCAAAAAAAATCGCTGAAATATTGACTAGAAAAAAAAAGTAGAAAATCGGTTATATTACTAAAATTCGGATATCGAAAATGTGAAAATGGCAAAGGGGTTACACCACCCTGGAAACATGTAATTTAAATAAAAATTGTTATGTAATTAATTTCTAAATAAGTACGTGACCTTCTCTGTATCATACAAACGTATCAAATAAATCGCCCATTTCAACTTTCATTTCGGACTACCGGGGTGGAGGAATCCTTTACATGAAGATGAATATGAAGAAACCGCTCGGCTCATCTACAGGATTATGAAAATTGTAATTTTATTTTATTTTTTAACAAACAGTTAGATCATTATAGACCCTAATAGATGGTCCAAGAGTGTGATATACAGGGTTATTTAGAAAGTATTAATAACCTCGCAGAACTATATTCTTGCCTTGATTGAGTCGAAAATGTTCAACCTAATATTATCAATAGTTATAGAGATATTCGATATCAAAGTTTGCATTTTTTTTTCAATATTTCTGACTTATTTTTTCCAAAACGTTGGACTCTCATTACAGTAACTTATATCGAATATGAAAAAATCGTTTCCTTTAATACAAGCCAAATAAAATAATAAAAACCTTCGAATTCCAATTGGAAAACATTCCAGTTGGAATTTTTGCAGGGTTTTTATCATTTTATTTAACTTGTATTGAAACATATGAATTTTTGTATTCGATATAAACTACTGCAACGTTTTGTAAAAAATAAGTGAGAAATATTGAAAAAAAAAAATACAAACATTGATATGCATAACTCCATAACCATTGATAGGTCATGGCTGCTTGATTTTGCACGCATTTTCGACTCATAATTAAGGCAGGAATATAATTCTGCGAGGTTATTAATGTTTTCCAAATAACCACTTAACGACATATACAATATAAGTTAAGTGACTGATAGCGTTATTATATAATAATTATAATTAATAAGAATATGACTGATGGCTATTTATTTGAGTTAGTTGAATCGTACTGTGGTAGACCACTTTTTTATTACAATAAGTTATATTCTCAAAATAAATTTTAAAAAAGGATTTATATAAAATTTAAAAAGACCCCCTGTGGTCGATTGCTTTCTGTAGTATATCATCATAAATAATGTCCAAAAGCATCAACACATCTTTCGTCGAATGTAATATTGTCGACACAGATTTTAGAGATAAAGTAAAATATTGCAGATATACCTACAGATAATCTTAAATTTTTATGAAAATCGATCAGCGATGCCTACTTTACGTTTACACAATAATTAAGATTTTAAAATATCCTTCAATAAAAATATAAATAAAACATTCTTAATACTGTGTTGTATTTAGTATACGCATTTTTCTCTTAATTACGTTGTTTATCAAACACTTTATTCTAATAAATTCACTTTGCAGATTGTCTGCACAGCAATTTTTGTTGCATTGATAATGCAATATATCCATAATGTGTATAAGTAAAAACTTAACTGTTTGACATGAATGTATGTACACAAATTACAAACTTGTATGAAATGACACACAATTAAAATATCACCAGCTTAGTAAAAATAAATAACAAAAAACTTTATAGTCTCGATCAATTAAAATATGCTACTTAACACACTTTCTAAACACAACAAGAGCGGCCCAGCGAGCCGGCGAGGCCCATTGCAAGGAAAATAAACCGCTGCAGCGCTGTGTTAATATTGATCCGACGATCTAAACACGTCGTTACTGCGTAAAAAAAACGGCCATTAATTGACACCAGAGATCGACGGATTGCCCGAGATAACTCGGCTGCAAACTCGCCCGAGGCTGCGCGGCGGCTGCAGTACTCGGGACACAGTGAATTAATCAATCATAGGCCGATTGCCCATTTCTATACAGACCTAGGCGCGCGCTATCGTAAAATCTGACTGAATATGGAGCGAATTTATGAATTTCCGCTTGTTGCGATAATTACGCACCTGCGAGCTGCGCTGCAACCGTGTGCGGCTGTTCAACGAGTTGCGTGATCAAAATGTGGTAGCGCTGCGGTAAGTCATTCAATCGCGCGTGTTAGACAAAATAGATACTTGCCGCATTCGCTTGTTAAAGAAAATGCGACATCGATATTACGTTTATTTATATTGTGTACACTATTCAATTCATTCGCTGGAATGACACGTCTCCATGTCACGGCGCGCAAAAAGCGCAAAATGCACGAAACAAACGGAAATAAAACAAAAGCCAATCCATCACGTGATGATTCACATCCTGTCTTTTTTTTTTAAATTAATTTAAACGCATGTTTGTCGGGAACTGATTATTTACATCGAGCTGCACTGTTTGTATCTAAATTTTTTATTTATTTATTTCTTAAGTTATTTAATATTACAATTTGTATATTACACTTTACATTTTTAAATCTATTACTAATATACTATCTATAATAAGCTACATATTTACATTTACATCTAATCTAATCTATGGCACAATCTATAATAAATAATACTTCTTATGCTCTACAATTCTATACTATTTTTATAATAATTACGGCATTAGTTTTTAAATTCATTCATCTTATTTATATTCTTCATGTTTTCTGGCATCTCATCATATATTTTTACACCTCTGTGCATTAGACGATTCTGTGTATATACTTTTTCTTATACGGCAATCTTATTCTATTCTAGGAAAGGATTAAGCGATCTAGCTGTGGTACAGTGTAAAAGTGTTTATATTTCAGCAAATTGAAGTAAAACTCAGCAGGTAAGCGAATGAAAAACCACATAATTTCGAGTTTTGAGAAGTTTTGCGCATACAAAAGGAAGGAATCATGCTTAAGCGCATATATTATCAGATTTACGAGCTGATCTGATAATCACGTATTACCAATAGCCCTAGGGCCGGTTGTTCGATTAACAGTAATCCTAAAAGTTAAGAAACAGGTCAAGATTTTTGCGAAAACGGATAGTTTGTTGGGTAGTTGATTGATGGAAAACGTGTAGTTAATTAATCGGTGGCCACAACCGGCCCTTAGCGCTTTCTCCAGTTACTCGGAGAAAATGTATGATGAATTAGTTTATTACATATAGTTTATATGGTATGAATTTATAAATACCTATATTGACTTTGATAGGAAAGAGATGGCGTGATGTCAAAAGTTAAACAAGTGCGAATAATAAAAGCTTTTTTCGATTTCGACGCCACGAGTGACGTTTATTAATTATTAATTTACAAGATCTTTTTCTGACATCCCACCAACCTATTAGTTATCAAGAGACATCATTATTTGCAGTGAAATTCGCAATGCAAATAAAAGACGATAATCTTCAAGTTTGTGTTTACTGGGGTATTACGCCGTGTTGTTACGACCTTTCGGGCCGACGTTTCAGATCCAATTGCAGGGTTCATCATCAGGGCTGATACGTTGTCTTGAATGTTGGTGTTGTGGTTAAGTTTCGGCTTGCAATACCGTGCCGAAGTCATGATGTGTTGTATTGTGTTGTGTGTATGATTCATCTGTTGTCTGATCACTATCTCTGCGGAGTCTGCGACGAGAATGACTTTGAAGCGCCGGATACCAAGATGTTTTTAATTTGAGACCATCATCTCTATTAATGTATATCGGATGCTTGTAGATTTCTAGTGCTTCCTTGATAAGACGCGCATGGTGATTCTTAGGTTTTCCAAGGATTTTCGGTTCGAATGCAAAATGATGGCCGGTATCCAGAAAATGCTCAGCCAGTGCTGATTTTTCTGGATGACCGAGTTTGCATGCCCGTTTGTGCTCGTTGACCCTTTTGGAAATGGTACGCGCCGTTTGTCCCACGTATACTTTATCGTAGTCTTGACAATCGAGTCTATACACACCGTCTGTTTCTAAGCGATCTCGATCCTTCGCTGATCTCAACATATCTTTAATTTTGGAGTTGGTACCAAAAACTGTCTTAATGTCTCTTTTCTTGAGAGCTCTGGCAATTCTGTCTGTAACGCTTTGGACAAAAGGCAGAAAGGCTATGCCGATACCCCAGTAAACACAAACTTGAAGATTCTGAGTGGCCGTGAAAACCTAAGAACATTCTTAAAAGACGATAATTTCATTACAATTTTTTATCGTTAGATAAAGAAATCAACTTTATACAGTTTATTGAATTATACAACAGGATCAAATAAAAATAGTAATTCGCTAATGAATATTGTACGAATAGCATTTTAAAATGGGCCTTTTCTTAAGAGTAGAAATGTTATGTTGAAATGAAGACAATGGATCGGAAGGAGAGGAAAAGCATCATTCAGGAGGTTCAAAAGTTACAGTAACTATTCAGCCATCAGAAGTAAGTAAGAAATGTTACCAATTTTTTTTATTGCGGTTATTAAATTAATCTGAAAAATAATTATATTACGCGTTAAACAATGTGTACACGGAAATACAATAAATTAAAATGCATCTAATAAAAACTGTCTCATTATATTTAGGTACATTTTAAAAATCATAAAAATATACAATTCGATAAAAATAACTTTAAAAGTCAAGCGTTAAATCACTCGCTATTTTTAAAAAAAATATATTTTTTAATTTTACTTATTTGTTCTTTTTACATAAATTGTTATAATTTAACTTTTAACATAAGGAAACAATTAATTCTACTATCTCTATGAGAGTCAGAGACTCGTGTACATGTCGTGAGAAGGAGTATTGAAAGAGTAAAGTTATAAATACGCATTAATCTAAGTAATAAGTAATGTATACAATGATTATATAAAAAGAACAATTATATTAGTAGGAAATCGTAAAAGCCTTGAATTGTGTTTTTATTTGATGATAATATTGGGGTGGAAAGTGCAATTTGTTGTGAACTGACAGTTTCATGACCATATTATTATGTGTCTAGTAGGTGTTTTTATGCATGTTTTTTGGTCTCAAAACATAGTTCTTCTATGGATGTTTAATAATTGGCATACGACACAACGCGTGTATAATGTTGATCTCTTATAAATCAATGACCCGATTGTAATGTAATGGTCCATAAGTCAATCAGAAATTACGCAATTCTCTCTGAGATTCGCCAAGCCGTCCGTTGGCACACGGACAGCAACAGACAGCCGGCTCCCGACCAGCTTCGGCGCGGACGCTGCAATGCCAACTATTTCAACAGCAATGTCAGCCGACTGGCGAAGACAAGGCAGTTTACTTTATGGGGAAACTAAATCTTCCCAACCCAAACACGTCTAAAATTAAACTAGACCGTTTTCGCTTTACGTCCTCGCGCGGAGTACAACGGAAAATGTGAATTCGACGTATTTTGTTGCGGCGAGGAGCGATCCGCGCCATTGTCGGATCTCGAGGATTTACGATATTAAAAAGATTTAAAAAATATCAAGACGGCCGGAGATAATATATTATTACGAACATAATAGAAAAACACGATTTACGACCCGTGAAATTTATTACGCCACGATTACTAATTCGGAATGCTAATCATATTCCGAAACTGGATAGGACATAATTGGGCGAATTAAATTACATATTACATGTATACGTCTGAAACGGGTAATCTCCGGCTGAAGAAAAAAGCGTGTTGCCGTAGCCGCGTTGCCTCTAACAACAAAAGAACCAGCGCGCCGGCACGCCATTAAAATATCATCAACATCGTTCCGGCGTTATAAATGGCATTTCGGTTCATAGTTCGGGAAAAAAATGAACAACAACCCGCTCGAATGGGGCATTACATCCAGATTATGCTAATCAAGCTTCCGACGTCACGGGCAATGACAATGTCACCGGGAGCACAGGGGGACCGCGTGCCCCTACCAAGATTTATGGACCGATTCAACGCGGCGAGCGTTCCTCTCGATCCTGTGACAATTACAAAAAAATATTTTTTACATTTTAAAAATCAGTCATCGACCTCATTCACCGACAATATATTATTATACAACGTTTCAATAAAGGATTTTAAAGTGAGTATTTGAATACCTCACATTACTTTAATTAACTTGAAACCATTAACATTTTGAGAAGGATATGGTTAAATCAGGTCCAACAGGCATGACACTGGCTTCTCATGCCGAGGGTTCCGGATTCGATTTCACGAGAGATCATAAACAGCACATCTACATAATTTTTCTCGAGCCATGGTTTTAATAAGCCAATAAAACATTTGTTTTGTTAATCGGGACCTAAAGAAACAATTTTTGACTGGCATATTTAATAATTTATTTAAATTGTTCAGTACCGACAAGAATCTTTTTTTTTTTAAATAAAGCTAAAAAATAAAGAAAAAGATAAAATTAAAACCTTTTTTGAATATTAATTTTTATAAGAAAAACGTAATATCACATCGTTAAAAATTCAAATATTTTTACTCTATACTATTTTCACTGAATTGATATTTATTGTTTTATTTTATTATATCGCCTATTATATTATATATATATAAATTACTATTTCTAATTTTAATTTCTTTAATATTTATTGTATAAAATTATTATTTCCATTTCTAATTTCATTGTAAGTTAATGTTTTATTTTCTCTATTAATTCTACATTTATATATCTATCTCTATATTGTTCTTGTTTTATGTTTTTAAATAATTAATGTTCATTTGTCTATTGTTTATCCATTTTGTACAAATTTTAAAGCGAAACACTTTAAAGCCGTATTTAAATGTAAAAATAAAATAAAATATGAGAACGTTTAAAATATTTCATCACAATCGTTCTGGGTTTATTTTATTTTAAAAGTTTTCATTAATTTTATATTTTGTAATACTGAAACGGGTGTGCTTCTTATTGAATTTTGACAGTTGAAAAATAAAGACGTTCATTATTTAAATACTCGAGCAAAAATATGCGTCACTTATTTTCACACGAAACAAAATTCCAATAAAATATGGAAAAGTTAATGGACTGTTTCTTTTTACTATCATCGTTTTACACAATAAAGTGAACGCTGAAGCCTAGAAATGTGTCTGAGACTTGTCAGAGATTGCTTTTAAAAATCCTCCGAACGGACAGACAGCCAGCGACAGAAGAGACGTGCAGACAGGTCATTTCTTTCTCGCCTGGGCAGCCAGTGTACAAAAATACGGCCAATCAAAGGTTGGAAAACGAGACGAAAGCGATCCAATTCGAAAATGCCCAACAGAGATGAGATATCCTGGTCAGCTAGATTCAAACACGACGGCGATTTGAGCACGGTACTAAATCAATTCTTCATAACGTATAGGTCTTTTCATATAACCTTGCAATTGAGTTAGTGTGGGTACAGTGCGTAATACGCGCATTGTTTCGTTGTTTTAAATTTACGGATACGAAAGGGGCGTATCCGTAAACTTAACACAACGAAACAGACAACAATTTAACGAGTTAGTGTGGGCTAACGCAATTGCAAGGTTATATGAAAAGACCTATATACATTACGCTGTTTTAACAGCATTGAATATGCAAGTAAAAATAAAAATGGGAAAAAATACACGATGCAGAAGTGGACAGTAATTTGCATCTTTCAGCGGTAAGCTGAACACGAATTTCCAAACGGCTATGAAATCGATAACATTATTCGTGAAGAAATTGAGGATTTAAATTAGATGTCATCGATTGAAACATTCTGATTCAACACTGAAGATTTCGAGAGTAGTAAAACAACAACAACACAAACTAGAATATATCGTTATGATTCTCTACAATATAAAAGCCAAATCCATCAATAAAACAACCTAAAATCTGTTGGGTATTTCATATAAATATTCGTATTTTCCGAGTGGAAAGATGAAATTGAATTTTTGAGCAGCCGAGTACTTTCTTAGAAAAGATATCGAGACTTTCCTAATTAACATATTATATGTATAAAAAAAAAAGGTTGCAACTGTTCCCGACTTCATGTTGAACATCCTGCGAGACTTTAACTAAAAGGCGAGAGCCTGTAGCATTAAATGGCAGAAATAATAAACAAAAATCATCGCATTGGTTGAGTCATGAAGTGGACCGATAACAATTATCAACAATCAGTGGGATGAACCCGCGTACGTACGCCGACTACATCTTCGGTGTTCCTTAGATTGCATTACAAGTCAATTATGGTGCACAGCAAGGAAAGCAACGATATAAAAATGGCAAAATCTAATAACGAACGATTCTGATTTAGAATATTTTGAGTATGTCCAAATTTATCAGAACAGAACTGGATTTTTGTCACAGGGACATCATTAATCAATCAATGTATATTATAGATGTCTCACGAGACGAAACTGTATTTTTATAGGAAAGTGTCTTTTGGGTGTACATAGGGCTTACGACCTATCATACGGCTGGCTTAAGTGATCACTTTACACAGTGTAACGTTCGCCATTTCCACCCATGATAGAATACCATGTCTACTAATTTTTGGAAGTTGTTGGAAATATTTCACATACGAGTTGTAACGATCCTCAGCGCGGCTGGCACCAAGCTTTTTCATTCCCCTTAAATAACCACAGATGTCGCTAATATTTCTGGCGTATCCTAGTGTAACGCTAGTAATTCGGAAGAATTTCATTACACAGACAAAGTACATTGCTAACAAAAACTCCAAAATCAATATAGCTGTCTCATTAGCGACATCTGTGGTCATTTAAGGGGAACGAAAAAGCTTTGGTGCCGGCCGCGCTGAGGATCGTTACAACACACACGTGAAACGTGGCGTATAATTTAAATATATACAGCTTCCAAAACTTAGCAGACATGGTATTCTATCATGGGTGGAAATGGCGAACGTTACATTGCATAAATTGATCACTTAAGGCAGCCGTACGATAGGTCGTAAGCCATACGTACACTCAAAAGGCTTCTATACCTACTTTGCCATAAAAATACAGTTTGATCTCTGTGAGACATCTATAATATACATTGATTATTGATTCTGATTTAATTCCTGCGGGATTAGTAATATTCTAAAGAGGTACTCGCAGGTACGCGAACACGAGGAGTGACATAAAAAATCTCGTTGTTATTACACACACACGCGCCGGAGAATCTCGGGGTGAGGTGAACATCTGCCTAAACATGCGCCGGCTACCTCGATACGGCGGGGCACACAAAGGAACGCGGATAGAGCCGGCCGAATCGAGGAGTCGAGTAAAAACAAGAAAGCGGGGTTCAACATCTACACGACGTCACGGCGCGCAGCATCCAGGATCCGGGGCGGCATCCGACGTATTCACATCGCGTAAACAGCTAACGCCGGAGAACAAGTTTGATGAACAACAATTGTAAATGTTTGGCCGCGTTGTGGATTCTATTCTCGGCATTTACTACCGAGTTACAAAATGGCGCGCAATATTCAAAAATTGGGTCGCAATAAACGGGCCTACATATAAATTGTGGCAAACGATGACAATGATACAATTTAAATAACATGCAGCAATGCAACTAAACCAGTAAGTAGATCACTGCAATCTGGATTATGTCGAGATTATAATAGGTGGCTCTGCGCTGATCCTATTATATGACTCTGCATATACCTACGCAGAGTCTGCAGGAATAAAACAATAATGGTAATTTGTTTTTATGTATTATGTTTGTTTAAATTATACCCAATTTTGCAATAAATACGTATTCGTTATATACGTAGCCAAATTAAAAGCGATTATGTTATATTTGATCACCAAATAAAATTGAAAATCAATGTAAAAGGAAGAAAGAATGCTCAAATAACTTATTCATTTAATGTGTATAAGACGCATGACTTTTTGCTAATCATATATTTTGAAAAGAAACCGAAATAAGAGATATATCTCGTAATATTCCTATCACAATAATGAACATATTATTCAGATTTTAATATTTCACATAAAATTCTGCCAGATATTAAATTTTGATTTTCTTTTCCAAAATATATGTTTAAATAAAGTCACGCTTCTTGTTCTCACTGCTCGCCCCTGGTATTTATTATTACACTCGGTTGTTATGAAAATAAAAAAAATGTTTTTTGTTATTGTCACTCCAACACTCAAAAATAGACGAGACGTTTTTATTTATACCCGTGTAATTACTTGATTAGACCTCTAAAAAGTAGTCGCGAATCCACAAGGTCTAATTAGTATGATGTGTTGATTGAGGGGAAGGTGGAGTATAAGGGATTCATAAATAATTCATTAAAAACCCAAGACAGGAGGCAGAAATTGCATCCTTTATTATTTTTGTTGTTATATCCACATATGGAATGGTGCGATATCATATTTCAACATCCAACAGTTGTGCAGTAATGGCATATAAACCATTTTATATTAAAATAGGTATTTCGGTATTTTGTTATACATACATACATGGATTGTAATGTCGATCATCCACGATGTCTTGGTGTTCTTAAAAAATACTCGATTTGACGTCGAAGTGATATTTATATCATCACGCAAACCAATCATTACAATCTGGCGTTTTGTCTAAAATATAATGTTTTGATGAATATTATGATTTTTTGTTATGGCGTTATGGCGATTATGGCGTTTTGTCTAAAATATAATGTTTTGATGAATAATACGTTGCTAATATTATTTAAAAAGTTGGTAGAAATCAATTTGTTTCACATAGATCTAACAATTCCTTCATCCAAAGGGAACACATATAAAATTATAACCAATATTTTTAAATATACTGTAGATGTCTCATAGAGACGAAATTATATTTTTTTTATGGGAAAGTAGGTGTGGAAGTCTTTGGGTCTTTCATAGGGCTTACGACCTGTCGTACGAGTGGCTACATCCTGATTAATGATGTCCCTGGTGACAAAAATCCAGCACTATATTCTGAAAAATTTGGACAAACTCAAAATATTCTGAAGCCAATATTTTTATTACAATCACAATGATAGAAATATTGACATTTGACAGATGTCTCGACGTTTCTCCATTTTTCGGTGATGGGGTAACAATAAACAAAAAAAAAAACAAAAAAGGCCGAATATGACAGTATTTAAAAATAACAAGCCTCAAGTAACGACATTAATAAAGACCACCATCAAATAAAGAATCTTCTGTCACTGTTAGTACTAAACAAAAAAAAAACGGCAATACCGAACGGGCTCTCGGATTGTCATTGAATCAAAAGAGAGCATTTACATCGAACGCCTTCTGAGCGGAGCATCGGGCAGTGCGAGTACCAGACAAGTACATTTCGGTTCACATGCTGCACTAATGAACCGGGAGACCCGTGGGAACTGTACCTGGTGCCTCCCTCGCGGCGGACCCTTCCCGCCCCGCTCGCGGGACAAGAGGCTGTTTTTGTCGGGCGAGGGGTGCGCGGGCCCGGCATTGTCTGAGAGCAAACCTGATTTATCGGCGGACCGCGAGATCCGAGAGGGACACAACCTAGCTGGTGCGCAATGACACCTAAATACGCGCGCGTGATCGAGATCTTCGAGGCGAATTATGGGGGAATACCTTACCTGGACTTTTAAATTTTTACATTTTCTTAAAGCTTTAAGTCTTAAGAATGTCTGGTGAAAATTTCAAGCAAAAATTCAAATAAATAACAAAGTTATAGCTGATAATAGTGGTTATGGGAATTCAAAGCAAGATGGAGGAATTATATTATGGACCTTGCATGGATGATTTTATGTAAGTTGAAAAATGTCGCGATTTATTCATTACTCAATGTTCAAACATGTTTTACTCGAAACCATGTTTTAAAAATCGGTGACCAAAATATCTCGGCAACCACGGAACCGATTAACTTGAAATTTCTAGTGGTTATTCTATACATAATTATCTAGTCTCTGTTGTAGGATTTTTTTTAAGTAACATAGTTTTTTTATCGGTGTAATAAACACGATTTTTTCTCTGAAAAACGCTATTTTAAATTTTAAATTTTAAATATTTTAAATGTCAAAAATCGACATTTTCAAAAACTCCTACGTCAAAGACTAAATTATAGTGTCAGTTTTGATAATCTTTTGGTTTTTTGTTATTCTGATGATTACAGATGAAATGGGAGTGGTCACCGCGCAAAATTTTTTTTTCGGCAGTCGACAGAACCCAAATATTTTCCATCGATAAATAATATTTTTTAAGAAAAAAAATTTAACATACCCATTCACGAAAGTATTTACATTCATGTAGAAATAATACAAATACCATAATTTATATAGGTTTCCTTTGAAAAAATCACAAAAATTGCCTTTTTTCGCGCTCCTTAGGTAGGTATTCCCCCTTAAAAAATATTAAAAATTGTTTATTTTTAATTCGCGACGTGTTTGTTTGATCTTGCCTAGTGAACAAGTGTTTGGGGGGTCGAGCCTTCTCCCAGCAGATCACCGATTCATCACAATTCTACGGCATAATTTGAAAAGTATTCATTTACAATGTACCTACTATTCAGTGCAGGCATCTCCACGTTTATAAAAAAATGGAGAAGAATTGCTGTCTCGAAGTTATCATATAAATCACTTTATTTCACACATTGCCAGACATCCTTTTCTAACCACTGCTGGATGAAGACCTCTCAAGTGTCTCCCACTTTTCTCTGTCTTAAGCGAATAATAATTCGCTACATCTTTCTGCAGAAATTGATGATTTCGCGAATTCAACGGATTTTGGAGCGGCCTATCAGCCTCTTGATTCCTCTCCGCTACCAAAGGACTGCATTTTGTCCAAAGATTAACTATGAAATCTTAATTATAAGTTAATTTAAAACATATAATACCTAAAAAAATAATTAGAAATTGATATAAAACTGACTTCAGCGTAATGAACAGGATTAACTCAGGTGGTTGAGAAAAGAAAGAGTGAGAAGAGGATAGTTAAACAGATACAGAGGTGTAGATGTCACCGGAAGTAATCCGGTTTGGTAAAATCTTGGCTTGCAAACTCGCACATATTTATAAATTACCAAATTTTAAATTTAATTTTAAAAACATGTACGGCGTTAATTTTCGCGGCGTATTCTGATCAAACAATGTGCTTCTCCCGCAAGGTAGCAAGCAGCAGGTAGGTGTCAGCCATCAAGGTTACCGTGCCAACCGTGGTGTCGTATTTAGTCGAGAAACACGCCGGCCGGCCGTCCGCGCCACGGCTGAAACAAAACACCGGCTAACGGAACGAGCAAAACGCGAAAAATGCACCGTCACAATTGCATATTATCCTACAATCTAATTGTGTCAAGTTTTGCACAAGTCATTTTCAACAACCGTGTCAGGAACCTGCGCGCTTCATCAGGCGCGGCACGTACCCGATACGGATGTCACACACACACATGCTCATGATGTACAGTTAGAGTGCGAGAGAAAACAGACAAAGCGATACATGGTATTATGTATTGCATATATTCGCAATGTCAAGTTTCAAAAACATTTCCAATCAAGAAAACATATTTGGGTCCATACTGTCCTTCTGATATTAAAAAAGATATGACGCTGAAATCTGACGAGATCCGACCTATTTTATTTGTATTCCTACTTTCATTTTCTAAATTATACAGCATTAAGTAATCTTAGGTTTTTCAAAAAAACTACATTGTGTTCAGTACATTCTATTCTATAAATTGAAGAAAATAATGACATTAAGTGGAAATCAAATACTTAAAATACAAATATATAAAGATAAATATAATACAAAGTAAAAAACAAGTATGCATATAACAAAGCAGAAGCATAAGGAAAACATAATAAAAATGTTACACAACACTTAGTTATCTCACTCAACCAACAATCAAAACAAATACAAATCAATTATTTAAGTCCAATTTGACAAATACAAGTAATCTTTCAATACACCTTTAAAAATATGTTTGAATATTATAAAGTCATTGGCAAAGACGAAATGATATCGCAAAAAAAACATTATTTTCAAATAAAACTTGACCTCTCACCTTTAAATTACAAATTCCATCCTTGGAGTGTAAAATTAAGGTACAAAGAGATTATTGATTATTTATTTATTATTGGCACTTTTTCCGTGGAGCTCCTCCTCCGTAACTGGCATGCAACTTTCCCCGGCGCAAGTTTTTCGAGACAGAAAAGAAGATCGTGTACTTATTTCGAAGGAGGAGGAGATTCATGAAAATGGACATGCCGCGGCCATTTTGTTTGTTTTTTCATTTTTTTTTGAACAAAACTGTTTAATAAGTGGCAACAAAAATATTTAATAATCTCTTTGTAAATTATTAACCAATATCTGCCTACATTTTGTTCTCCCAGGGTAGTGCAACCCCTTGACGCAATAAAACAAGTTGCAGGTTTTCGAAAATACAGTTTTGCGCAGGATTTATGGCCCCAGTAAACAATAACCTATTCGAATAATGGAGGAGGTTAAAGAACATGGAGCACGAACCTCTTCCCTGTCTCCGTGCTTTCACCATACACAGGAAGCGGGACGTAAATCGAGAGGAAATGAGTCCCCTAACACACACAAAGTCCACATATACAAGGGGGATAAACGTCAAGACACACCTAACGAAAATAATAAGACTAACTAATAATAATATTTGGATAACTTATATAGCGCCGTTTTCGCGAATACTCTCCTCAAGGGCGCTTTACACAGAAAGTTATCTTACAAAACATATTACTGCTAAAAAAACTTATTTACTATTACTTATTCACTAGGTGGCATGCAAGAAATGGAATAAAAGTTTAATACTATAATAGTTGGGAGTGCCTGAAAGAATTAGGTGTTTTCGCGGAGTGCACACTAGGAGTGGAAAACATTAGCTAGTGTTGTTGTGGTCAGATTCTATAGGTTTTATAGAATTGTCTAAATAAATTGATGTTATATATTTTAGGTTTATGTTTCTATATTTTCATTAAAATACCGACAATATATTCGAGAATTGATTGCACTGAGGTAATAAAATAAACACAAGTGATGCAATACGAATATTCGTAGTCGCCGAATAGTAGATATTTACCGAATATTCGTATTCGCCGAATATCATCACGAATATTAAAAACAAACTATTTACAACAGAACGCAACGCAAATTACGGTTTGGCTGTGCACTGTGTATCCGAACACACCTACGCATTCTATTATCGGAGCTTCCCCTAACATGAATGAATGGATTTGTTGTGTTCTCAAGTTGTCAATAGTTACTTGTTTCACAGCGTAACTTGAGTTCTTTCATTTAGTTTCGTTGGGTTATTAATAAGGTTAAGTGCTCATTTCATGTAGTTTATGTTTTGTAATGCGCATTTGATCATTTGATGTAATTTTGTTATACTTTATAATGTAAGTTAAGTTAAGTTATGTTTAAGTAATGTTTTATTTTTCTTTATATATCACTTTATTAATTGTTTTTGATAGAATTATACCTTATCTCCTTTTTTTATTATTACCTATCAATCTAAACATGTTTATATATATTGTTTCTTTAATGGTACGTTGTACCGTGTATTAATTAATTAAATAAATAAATAAATAAATTATTCGTTCCATTTTATTACCGTTGTGTGTAAAAGTGTTAACTCTTATAAAAAAATTACAAATTAAATCTATTAACATTACCTCTCGTAAGAGTCGTAAGCGTGAAACAAGTGATATTTATTTTCGACCGCTGGGAATGTACAAACAAACTGATACAAGAAATCGTCTAAAGCCCGATAAGTTATAAATGTTGTGCTTTTTGAACAAAAATTTGCCGGTGGTAAATTTTAATTATTAAATCTCTTAGTAAAAAAAGAACAGTGGTGTATTATTTATTAACTTGCTGAATTATTTGTAATCGTCGAATGGTAGGTTTGATATTCCTATTCGTGAAAGTAGTACTCGTTGCGTCACTAATAAACACCTTGCATTTTTAAACACGATTGATATCCATGGACGGTCACTCATCCAGTGCACAGACATCTCAATGCGTGCTTAACCGCATACATTAGTCGAAGCTCTAAGACATCACAAACATCTGTCGTGCATGCTACAAGATGCTTCGGCCGCACGGACACATGGTGAAGGAACAACATCGCCGATAATCAAGCTACGAGTAACCAAATGTAGAGGATGTCTAAGTGATATAAGCGTATAATTTTTATCCCGTTAACTGTTCAGACTGCTCGCCAAGCCCGATGAAAAAGTGACAAGTCTTCATCGGAACTAGGACAACAGACGTAAAAACGATTGCGGGTAAACGTGGAGGTACTCCGCCATGGGAAGAATTGAAAACGCCGATACTGCCATTAAGTATGAATAGAAAATAAATTGATCATTCTCAACTGCAGATAATAGAAAAACTAACCCATAAAAACCAAGTTTTTATTACAGTCCCTTTCTCATTGAATCAGGTTTCGTGCCTACTGCACGCGTCGGGGCCATTACTCATTTGTATTGATTTCAGTTCGAAAAAACCATTAAAATTTCGAAAATTCCAAAATTATACTATAATTATTAGATAATTTTAAACGAAAATTTGTTATATCATTTTTATCGTCACCACGAGTCTGCCTGCAAAGTTTCAGCTCGATTGGATCACGGGAAAACGGTTAAAAATCGATCCAAAGTTTTTCCGGCAGACAACAAATCGCAGACGATACGAGTTAAAAGAAAGGGAGTAATAACGAATATTGCAATATATAAGTAGAATAGTTATATTGCAGATATATATATAAATAGAATAGGCACTTGATCAAAGATATGAAAATGTATTTCATATAAATTAAAATATGTATATGCTTCCCACATAAGGCAAATTTATACAAACGATAAAATTATATAACAACCGTAGAACATTCAAAACGATTTATTAAAAATCCAAGAGTTATGTATTATTTTAAACAATCAACCGTTAAATATAAATTACGCATACGTCACGTAGATAATTCCAATCAGTACACCAATCTTCTTTGCAACATTTGCCTGTCATGGCATTCAATCTAACGGGTACATCAGATAATTTTCTAACAATATAATATATGCTCCATCACCACATTGTTATTATTGTTGCTGTTTGGTGACGAAAGCGCTCAATGACAAAATTTTCAGGGCATAGAAAAGATTACGCTAACCGAACAAAAAACTGCCATTAAACTGACATGAAATGAAGCGCTTTTGTCCGTTTCTGTGTTAAATTAATATTTAAAGAGCCACTATTTAAGGCGAAATGGAAAAGTCTTCGCTCCAAAACCGGCTGGCATAAAAAAATAAAAACACTCGTCGTCGTAGTCATTTAAATAGAGAATATTTAAGAAATGGTGGACAATAAAAAAAATGTTATTGTGAATTTTCAGAATTGTGTGGAAATAAACGCCATCCAAAGAGAAGCTTTATGAGTCCACTAGGGATGGGTCGTCGACGTATTTACCGTCGACGAAACGAGACCGTCCATCGACGAGACGATCAACTAGTTGAATTCGTCAACTAGTTGACGCGTCAACTTCGTTACGCGGACATTCTATCTAAACATCGGGACGATGGTCAACTGTCTACGGTTCGACGCGACGCTGATCGACGGCTCAACCGTTGGCTATTTTTATTACGTTAATTTTTAAAATTTAAAGAAGTTCGAAGGAATATAGTTTCGGAGAAAGTAAAACCGCTACTTGTCCTTATATGTAAAAATAAATATTTTATTATTTATTTGTTTACGCACATTATAGGCTTTTACATATTGTTTTATATACTTCTTTCTATATAAAATAAAGAAAGAAGTAGGTATACACAACAATATGAGTGTAAGCAGTAAAATATTATTTCGATAAAAATAAAATAATTAAACAGAATTGTTTTATTTTATACAGCGTAAAATTGGGAATTCACCGAAACGTCGCACGTGCACATCGTAAAAAATCAAGTAAAAAATAATAGATAATAGCTTATTAAGCCTATCTCGCCCTACGCATGCATTCAAATTTCAAGTCTCTGTCAGTTAATTTCAAGTCTCTGTCAAGTCTCAATAGTTCATGTACACTGATCTGCACTCTATGATCTACAAGTCGACAGCGAGAGATGAGAGAGAAATAAACGGAGACGTTTTGTCTTGCTCTCGCTCGTTGCTTTGTATTACGTTGAATCTTGAATCGTCCACCGACCACGGCGTCCGCCATCCACCGTCTACGAATTCAACTAGTCCATGCGATGAACGTAAACCGTCGACGCGTCTATGCAACGTTAACGGTTGATTTCAACTAGTCCGTCCATTCAACGCCCATCCCTAGTCCACATGATATAGAGTATTTCTCCCGCAAAATAAACGATCTGATTTTTATCCGTTATTCTTGAAAAAGACGAATACGACCAATAATAATATTCGCAGCACAATGGAGTAGGCATGCCCACATTTTGCGTAAGACGAAACCATGCCGTGTGCTGTGTAGAGATAACAATGGTATTGGACGCTGACCGTTCGTTTGAAGTTGTATAATAATAAGTCAATTTTCATTTTTCGCAATAAAAATTTGGAATGTTGCGATGCGACAATTTTTACGTGCCCAATTTTTTTTTTCGATCGATCGAGTTGTTTTATTTTCAACTTTACGGTAAACATGATCGATACCAAAGGATAAGCTTTTGATTAAAGAAGCCTCCAAAAAGAATAACAATCCTGCTAACACGCTAAGGAATCTCTCTGCCGTCTAGCTATTTTGCCATTTGCCATTGGATATAGTGCTATTTTTTTGTGCTGGAATTGATTAATATATTTATGTATTTACATTATTACTTATAAACCTAGCTTGATATATTTGTAAACATCTATATATTCATGTCTCATTCGTTTTAACGCCTGTTATGTGGGAGATCGGGGTTCGGTTTTCAGCTGAGGAGATTTTATTAAAAAAAATTATTATTTGTTTTAATCTACTTATATTCATTAATTACACCTACATGTTTCGGAAAAACCTTTCCATCGTCAAGGTGTTTCATAAATGTCAAAATATAAAAATGAATGATGTCTTTTGTTTTTTGGTTTTCTAAATTATTTCAAATATATTTTTAAAATATTATTGCTGATGGTCTTGATTACACAAAATTATTGGATTTTTTTTAGAATTGGACCAGTAGTTAAATTAAATTGATTGTTAATAATATTTTGTTTACTTTCACATGCTTAACTAATTACTAATGATTCTAAATTATTCAATTTCAGACCAATCTTGAGTGTATTATTTGTGTGTATCTACTTATTTTATTTGATTAATTATGCCTACATGTTTCGGAAAAACGTTTCCATCGTCAGGGTGTTATGTAACTGTCAAAATTAATAATATCTTTTGTTTTTCTAAATTATTTGAAAAATTGTTTTTAAATATTATTTCTGAAGTTCTTGATTACACGCAATAATTGAAAATTTTTTTAGAATTGGGCTAGTAGTTAAATTTAATTGATTATTAATAATATTTTGTTTACTTTTTACTTGTTTACGAATTTCTAAAGATTCTAAATTATTCAATTTCAGACCAAAATTATTAATGTGTAAAATAGAAAGTCCTAAATTTTTATCAAAACTGTGATCATTTTCTAATAAATGATTTGAAAATTCAGAAAAACCATGATTATTCACACATCTCAAATGCTCTTCAACTCTTACATTAAAATTTCGGCCGGTTTTTCAATATAAAACGCATAACAATTATATGACAATTAATGAATATAAGAAGATTAAAACAAATAATAAAATTAATTTCTTGTCAATCTACAAAGTTGCTCAACCAATTGAATATTTTTTAGAACCAGAAAATTATATTATATGCAGGGTCCGAGTAACATGTACGTGTTTTCATTTTTTTTATTTCTATCACTAAGGATGACAAAGTCACACGCACCATTGCGCAGCCGTGGTGTAATGAAATACTGCGGATGGAATTGCCGCCAATATCTGGTTTGTAACCAGGCCACGAAGAACGCAAACATCAACAAACCAACACATGCAATGGATGAAGACGAGGAGCGGCATGACTGTAACGTTTCCGAGAAGTCAAAAACCGAATAACAAAACCGTACAGGAGAAATTTTTCGGTGATCTCAGGCTTTTGCAGCAACGATAGCAGTAGATAGCGTTCTGTAATGAAGACTCTTGTGACGTCACGAGCCGGCATCAAACGTGAGCACCTGTTCCCGTAAATATGGCCCCGACTGGGATCTTGTTCCCTTGATCTGAGTTCCCGCCGAGGAGTCTCTGCTAACAAGTGGAGAAAGCAGGAAGTATCCGGTTAAGAAAAAAAAACAAAAACGAGTAAAAAATCAAAACATACAATACATTGTAATTATGTTAAATTTCCTTTCAAAAGTACGAATTAGTTGGACACTTTTTGTATTAAAGGTAAAATTTTTCAAATAGAAAACAAACCAGTGCTAGATATTTTAATAATTGTAATTAACTAATTATTTAGATTATGTCGTGTGCACATTCACACTACATAGTTTCAATACATACAATATTAAACATGTACATAGTATTGTTATCTTTACTAATATATAAAGAGGTAAAGATTGTAAGTTTGGACGTAGAAGGTAATCTCCGAAAATTCATCCGATTATAAAATTCTTTCACAAATATTTAGAAAGGACTTTCAGGGTGACATATTATCCCGTTAAATAAAAGGGCTTTTCGTGGTCACCTATTTTAAAATTACAAAGTCGACGAAAAAATGGTGGAACGGTAAGAGATATATAAATACTTTCTATAGAGAAGTTGTAGAACTATAAAAAAATTAACCTATAAAAACCAAGTTTTTATTTTACTCCCTTTCTTTGGAAATTAAGTTTACATTAATGTAATAATTGATTGACTGAAAATGAAACATGTCTAGACAAATATCTATGTCAAAAATCTCTAAAAATATCTCTTTATTATTTGATTTCTTCCCAAAAAACCGAACTGTGCTGTCATGTATGAACCAATTGTCATAAATTTTCGAAATTCGTAATGAAGTACCTATTACATCTACCGACGGAGTAATTAAAATTTTAAATATTCTGTGACGGTATCGGGCCGCCGACGCCGTTGGTAGTAATCGAACCTTTGTAATGATTCCAATTTGAAAAAAAACCATTAAAATTTCTAAAAATCCAAAATTATACTATAATAATAATTATTTTTTAACAAAAATTTGATAGATCTTTTTGATCGACGCCACGAGTCTGCTTGCAAAGTTTCAACTCAATTGGATCACGGGAAAAAAGTTAAAAATCGAACCAAAGTTTTTTCGTCAAGAAAACAAGCAAGCAGACGCCACGAGTTAAAAGAAAGGAAGTAAAAAATTCGATAAAAAAGTCCGCGACTCCATATATACGTAGGTTAACATACAAATTGATAAAATATGACCTAAAAATTACTAAAAATCTACGCGTGCGAAGACGCGCGGGTACATATTGTAACAGTATTTATTTTTTTATCGTAACAAATTAATTTATATATATAAAAGAATAATTAATCGAATCTGACGAGTGGGTGGTTAATCAGGTTAGTACCTAATTACGAATAATATTATTCTTTTAATTATAGATTGAATATGAAAACGAGACTGTTAAGGTTGACGGTGTCTGCAATAAAATCAACTTTCTGGTTCAAGCAGCAGTAAAATGTATTCAGATGGAGTACCAGACATTAATTATTATTAGACCCTTTTCCCCTTTTGAAGGTACATTCTTGCTTCCAAAGAACAAATAAGCGAACGCAGGTAAAAAATAATACATTCCATTGCGTTGTACCGGACGGGGCTTCACACAAGAACATTGAATGGTTTATTTTATTTATTCGGAAAACCAACAGCTAACAATAATTAAATAAATACAAAGGAATCTAGAAATTTATTTTATCTAGAAAATAAATTGTTTTATACAGAAAAAAATTATCGGTTATAAAATAAATATTGTTGACTAACAGTAGGCAGAGAGAATTGAACGCCGTATTCTTCTATCATGGCACACCACTTTTGTTTCGGCTCCATTCATACATACATCTTCTCATGCATGTTCTACGGTTGTTGAGGCTTTTAACTTGACCATCCTCCAATATTTATATAATCTGACCATGCCAGATCTTTCGCCGTCGCCCTCTTTACCTCTGCTGCTTCCAACACCAGCCTCATATATTTTTTAAACTATATTTTTCTCACTCATATGTTCCTCATGACTCAGCGTCTCTTTCTTTATTCTGTTTCTCTCAGCGATCTTTTCTTTATTCTGTCTACCACGCTACAGTCAGCATTAGATACACTTCTAATTTGTTCATCTCTCACTCTATCGACCAAAGATTTATCAAACAAGCGCCTTAGAGACTGCATTTCCACCACGTTCAGCCTTTCATTCTTTTTTTGCCAATTTCAGGCTTCACTTCCATACATCAGAGTTGGCACTAGAACGCCATAATGTACCGCTAGTCTGGTTTCCTTTGACAGAACTTAAACTAAACATACTTCCCAAATAATCAAACTCGTATACTTATTCTAAGCATTCATTGTTTACGATTACATCACACTTAGTCACTCTTTCGTCTCTTTCGAGCAGCATCACTTTCGATTTTCTGACATGCATTAGAACTTCACTCTCCATGCATACTTCGGATATCCTGGACACCATGCACTGCAGATCAGCTTCACTATTAGCCACTAATACTGCATCGTCTGCGTGAAATACTTCTAGTTTTTTCATACAAAATTATCCATGTACAGGTTTAAAATTAAACATTACACAAATAAATTACAATGACCAACATAAAGTTGCTTCTTCCAAATTTTTTGTAACCTAGAAAATGCGTTTGGCTACGATTATCCTCCTTTTGAGTCCAGTTATTTGTTGATGCTCATGGAAATCCTAGAAACATGAACTCACTGGCACTTTCCCAATCGTTAATGGCATCTCATCCAGTTATTACTTTAGCCCCAATAGAAATGGTCATCCACTGTTTAAATGCTAACTTAGCAAATTTTAAAAGTCTTCGGTAGCCGAAATAAATGAACATTCTTTATTCGTTACTGGCCGAACTGTTGGTTCAATCAAAAAAATGATTGTATCATTATATAAATGAAAATTTCAGGGTTGTGAGTAAAGGCAAATAAAAAATATTTACATAAACATTAAAATTCAGGCCAAATTATACAGTTTTCGTTATGATAAACATATTTTAATTTGAAAAAGTTAATCACATAATATTATAATTTACCGTAAATATAGACTAAATCGTTGTACAAAAATAATATTGAATATAATTAGAATATTTTTACATAATTTATCTATATCGCAAAGAGCATATTATGCACCCGAGCGTAGAAGGCAATTGCGCGGCCAATAAGTACCGTTACTCTAATTTGTCGAACCTTTATTTAGTCGATTGATAATTCAACATCCAAGAAAAGTACAACCATAATTTATTTAATTAACACCTTATAGGGCTTTTACAATAGATAGGTATAGTGTACATTAACAGAATAGGTATATAGTTTAGAGAGGAAAAAAAACATAATAACATGTAAACATAGTAATGAAAAAGTGAGAAGAAAATACTTAGAATACAGATACAAATATATAAATATATAATATATAATATATAAAGATAAATATAATATAAAGTAAAAAGTAAGAAGCATAAGAAAAAAATAATAATATAGAAATTTAAAAACAAAAAAAAGTAATACTGTAGAGAGAGAAGATATAGTACAAGCTTTGAAAGTCATAATATAATAATAAAATAAAAATACAAATCAATTATTTAAGTCCAATTCGACAAATACTAGTAATCTTTCAATACACCTTTTAATATTAGGTCCTTACATATGAAATTGGCGTTTAGTATGGGAGGAATATAAAGCCGATTTTTATTTTATTATAATATATTTATTTAATCAAAGTATGTACCATTGCTATCTATGCACTTTTGCCATCTCATAGGTAGTTCATCGATCCCTATACTAAAAAACCATTCGGACGGGAATCAATAAAATCTTTGAAGGCGGTTTGGACTGCCCCATCGGAGTTGAATTTTTTCCTTTGCAAGAAGTTATCCAAATTTCGAAAAAAATGGTAATCTGTTGGGGCAAGGTCCGGAGAGTACGGTGGATGTCTTAGACATTCCAATTGAAGCTCCTCTAATTTGGTAGCCGTCTGTTGTGCAGTGTGTGGTCTAGCGTTATCATGAAGCAGCAGTGGCCTAGAGCGATTAACCAGCCTCGGTTGTTTAGCAGCTAGCTTTTCCATCATGGTTTGCAGTTGCTGACAATAGACATCTGCCGTAATCGTCTGGCTAGATTTAAGAAAGCTGTAGTGAATGACACCAGCACTAGTCCACCAAACGCTCACAAGTAACTTTTTTGGAGTCAATTTTCGCATGGGGCATGGTTTGGCTGGTTCGGCAGGGTTCAGCCATTGCGATGAGCGCTTCCGATTATCGTACAGGATCCACTTTTCATCACAGGTAATGATTCGATTTAAAATCCATTCATTATTGTACCGGTTGAGTATGCAACGCAGCAGTCAACGCGCGTTTGTTGATTTGCTTCACTCAATTCGTGAGGTACCCACCTTTCAAGCTTTTTCACCTTACCAATTTGCTTCAAGTGGATTAAAACAGTTTTATCACTAACACCGCAGCCTGCAGCTAACTCGGATGTGGTTTGCGATGGATACGCTTCCACAATAGCCTTCAATTCTTCATTATCAACTTTGGTCTCCGGCCGTCCACGGGGCTTGTTCTGCAGGTCGAAATTTCCAGAACGAAAACGTTGGAACGCACTGTGTTTTCTTTTGCGGCACCGTCGCCATACACATCATTAATCCTTCGAGCCGTTTCTGCAGCACTGGTGCCACGGTGGAACTCGTACTCGTAAATAACGCGATATTTCAAGTTTTTCATTTTGTAAACTGAGTGACGCAAAGAAAAAAACAATTGAGGAAAAAACAAATGAATTATAATTTTCAAAACACAAATAGCTGTATAAATTTGGATTTGGAATTCCTAACCAACGAGAAGATATTTGAGATCAAATTTGCCAGTACGGCAAAATGCCAATTTCATATGCAAGGACCTAATATATGTTTGAATAATATACAGTTATTGGCAAAGACGTCCAGTTGCTCGTATCTTTTTGCTAGTCTAGGAAGCCTTTGCAGTGGGGAATTAAAGAAATAGTTAATAGCTGCAGTTTCCACGACAAAACCTGCATGACTTCTAGTTAAGTGAGACGGAACTCGCAAGCAGATACGTTCTAGGAGTTGAGGACAGTCGATAGTGCCATTTATTAATTTGTGTAAAAAGAGAAAGTCCTTCAATATTCTTCTAGTCTCTAGTTTATCAAGGCAGCTAAAAGATCTAAGAATATTGTAATCAATATTACTTGAAGGTAATAGAAACCATTAGAAACAATACTTTGATGAGTGAATAATCGAAAACAAACCGAGATATCTCTGTTTACGGTTTGTGAACTGGAACTAAACATTATCTGCCCATTACAAAACGCGAGGAAGAATTGACGAGTCCTGAAGCGCTGATTGAAGTTGCAATCTTCCAGTCACGAATTTGAAAAATGGATTCGACATTTACCGCAAGGCACGATTGTCCTTTTACGGCTTCATTACGCCATCGAGCAATCGTATTAAAATGTTATACTTTTTGCATCCGAGAGCGTGCATCAACGCTAATATCTCGGCGAGCGGCGTGCTAAGGACACGGCGGGCCGCAGATCGGGGAAGGGTGCCGGCTGATATCTCCATTCCATCATGGAGGAGTGGCAACCTCGCCGTACAGTCGAATACGAACATAATAAAGGTTTGTTTATTAATAAGAAAAATTCCATGAAACTAAAGGTAAAAGTTGAACTGAAACAAAAAAATATGTATATTTAAAATTATTGCTATGTAAACACCAGTGTTCCTTAACTCCAACTTCAAAATTTCTACACGTTTTTCCTATATAAAAATAAGCACAATGATTACAAATCAATTTACAAATCATCTTTTGGCTATGGATCATTCTTTTGATATTAATAAGGGTTTACAAATTTTACATACAAATTATACAGAGTCACAGTTTGATAAATTAGAAATTTTGGAAATAAGAAAAAGTGTTAATAGTAAATTGAATACTATGAAAACCAGGTCCTTTTTACAAATAGTTATCTTTTAAATTCATTTTCATTTCAAGTAGGTACTTTATTATTATTCATTTTCCATTGTTGCATCGTTTTTCTTTCGATATTGCCGTTCGAGCGCGTGTAAAAATGGTTGCATCGCAGATGCATTTCGCAAGAGTGACGTTACAGCATAGGTGGTTAGGTAGACGTCCCGAGAACGACAGAACGACACCAGCCACTGCAGAGACGCGGAAATGACTGTGGACTCATGAATGCTGGGAATAATGTAAATCATCGCGAGACGTCTTGAATTTGTTTTACATATGGTTTCACACCAATTTTCCACGAACATTGCACGTACACAGCATGACGTAATACACATATTCACGAATAACAAAATACAGGTAGGTTAAATACAGTAGGTACATTTCAAAAAATTATAGATTCGATTAAAGTAAAAGTAAAAAAACCTAACCCAACACCAAATTCATACGTTAGCGTGATGTTATTTAGGTACACATTTCTAAAAATAAACACAAAACTTGAGTAATTGATTCTAAAAAAAAGTATTTGAGTATCAAAAGTTTTCCCTATCGGATCACAAATCATCAAGGTCAAAAAAATCTAACATCTACCAAAGATTAAGTAAGGATTCAAAAACGAAGTGCGAGATACTTTTTCGTAAAATTATTTTAGCCCGTCTATTGTGTTACCCTGACCTTAACGGATTTTTCAAAAACAACAAAAAAATTAGTGCACAGACGCGCATCGCGTAAAGTGCGTGAATTAATTAACAGAAACCAGTTTGTATAATTTACAATCTAGGATTTTTGAAGGTTATAAAACCGGACATGTTATTAAAAAGAAAAGAAAAAGTTATTCGATTATAATATTCTTGCATGCATACAAGAACAACTTCCGTCACCCAAAACAGGTTCACGCGTTATAATTAAACTTACCGTAATAGCGTTTTACTGAATTAATTTGTAGATGAGAATAACGAGTGAAATGCAAATAAAAATGATTAAATATGTATTATATTTCGATGGATAATCTCCCTGAAAATAATAATATAAAAAATTATCTACCTGGCGTATTGTTATTCGGAAAATTATGCGATAAATTAATACTAAGTATCTCAATAATGAAAAACGAACCTTTTCACTAGAACACGTGCATTCGTGATGTTTTGGTTCTATTACTGTCATAAACATTGACGTATTATAATATAGACACGTTATTCCCATACTAGCCGGCTTTCATATGTAACAAATATCGCATTGAAAGAGACAAATCAGGTAATTTGAAGTCACGGTGACTAAAATAACACAGGTACTCTTTCTTGCAATAGTGTACGATACACTGTTCTTTTTCCCGGGGACTTTTTTATCAGCGTAGTTTTCGTAGTCGGCGTTTTGTTTAGGTCCGTTCGATAACGAATGCGAGTAAGGCAATTACCTTACTTTTGAGTTGCCAAGATTTCATGCTTGTAACGTATCTACAGTTTATTATATCATTGGTCCTAAGTGTGTGCATCTTTAAATAATGCAACAGTTTATGTATTTTTAACGAGTAATTAAAATCAGCTAACAATAATAAATTAAACATTCACAAACTCATCATCCAAGTATGCAAAAAATTAGAAGTGCAGACCGAGGTTTTTTGAAGAAGAGTCTCGGTGTCACGATCTTGTGTAGGTACCAATCTATACGATATTTTATCGGAATATTCGAACAATGTTAATTTGCAAAGTTTAAAATCTATCAGCAATAAAATAAGGAACTAAACCGAGCTTCAGACGCCGCACCTTGACATACAAGGAAAAGGAAAACCAACAAACAACGAGGTTGTGTTGTAAACAACGCCTGGCTAACATCTTTTTTACGGATAGCATCAATACAATAAGAAGAAGACGACATGATAAAATCTCACCAAAGAATAATTAAATCGTCTGACAAATGGAGCAAGAACCAAAAGATTTTTTATTAACTCAATTAATGACAATCCGCAATACATAATTAAAAATCCTTCCCCTACCACCACCGTTTTTTCTTACATTAAATTAATCGTTTGAAATCCTCTAAGTTTCTAAAATGATGTAATTAATATATTACCTACGGCGGAGGGATGGATATTTAGACGATATTATTTTAAGACGTGGATTTCCCAACTGTTTCAGTGAAATAAAGATTCATTATCACACGACTTGTAGTTTTTTATTAAATTTTCAGGATGCAAAAACTCATGGCCCAACCTGTATTATATTATATATAAGTGTCTAAGGTAAAATTGACTATAGTCTTTTCTATGTTCTCTATGTATTTCCTAATAATTGTTCCCCCAAAGCCAGAATCTATAAACAATAAGAAATACATATTCACACGAGTGACTGACATATAAGATAATTAGTAGAACAATTTTAATAAAAATCGGCCATCGTAACATAACAGAAGAGAAACTCGAACATAGTTATAAAAGCTTGCTGTGATGTTTCAATACCGTCCATAAATATCGAGTCACTTCGTGACGCTGTCGTGCCAGGCTAGCGGATTTAAACAAAAAATTCAAATTCGTGAAAATATAAACATTTAAGTAAGGTGCCTGAATTGAAATATTATGTAATGAAAGGTCATCGCAACTGAGTGTGAGGAATAATTGTATCACAGTCGCGACTATCGGTCTCGGAGAACAAAGTCTATCCAACGTCCAAACTTGGTAACGGGTTCCTCCAAACTATTTGGGAATGTTTAAGATGTGCAACTTTAGTCAAGATGTTGGAATAACTGCCGTAGTCTTGCATTCTGCCTTCGTACTGTTACTCCCGGAAATGAAGAGTTCCTGCACCAGCTCTCGAGCGATGTAACTTTATGACCAACAAAGTGCCTGTTCTATATTATGCACAATGCACATGTAAACACATGTGCATTGAGTTCAATTTTTATTTTAAATAATAGGTACCTACGTAATACGCATAAGTAAAAAGTTAATTTATACGTTTAAACTACTTAAATACAAAATTAAATAAATAAAAATAACTTATATACAAGAACACATTCATATTCATAGTTGTAATTTTTCAGAAAAAAGTTCTGTGAAATTTTTAAAACCAAATTAATTAATCAATTAGAAAGACATACAGAAAAATCTAATACACGAAAAAATATTTGGGTTCGTATCCCGGTATTTTTTCGTGAATTAGATTTTTCTGTATGTCTTTCTAATTGAATAATTAATTTGGTTTTAAAAATAATTAGTTAAACACCACTTATATAAGTGGTGTTTAACTAAGTTATTTTTATTTATCTAATTATAATATCCCACCACCAAGTGTTTGATTCCTTCGAAAATTTAAATATAAAATTTCCCAAATTCCTACATTTTATCCGGAAATAGTATGTAACTTAGAAATACAACACATTTTCTTAATATTACATATTAAAATTCGCCTTATGAAAATAATTTAATGTACTAGAGATTGATCATGGCTCGCTCAAACGGTTTTCGGCTTCTTGACACTCGCGCGAGTGAATAACGTTCAATACTTGCGTATCGATCTCATATAATAAATTAATAAACAATCAGTCTCATAAGAGATTTTATGTTAAAAAATTTACAGATTAATTCAAATGTTGTACGACGACATTAGAAATAAGTATTTTAGGTAGAACAAAACGAAGAAAAAATAGTAATTTTTTATACTTTTTTTATGTATAGATTCTCCACTCCGCAGATTTCGATAATTTCAATGCGCTACCGAAGCATTATTGCGGCAAATGTTGTGGAAAGAAACCGGTTTTAACGAAAGCGTTTATATTTTAACCGCGTATTGATTAATCTAAGGCATTGCGATATCTTAAACCTGTGAAACAGTTTGATCAAGGAGATAACGCGAAAACGGCTATTGAAATACGATCAGTGCTAGAAATGGGAAATCTTTCGAAACGGAAAGCTTTTTTTGATCTATGTCGTAATTATGAAGAGACATCAGATGGGGCAGACTGACGATATTCGTTGCATTACGTATTTCCGAAAACAAGTGTTCCTGTATTCCCTACCGATTCCAACCGGAACAGTATTTTCGTGTACCGGATAAGAGATGACTGACTAAAAGCGTTCCGGACCATTTCGAACATTGGGTGGGATAATTTTTGAGCAATTAAAGTTAGGAAAAAGACGGGTCAAAGATGTGAACACATATGAAAATAAAAACACACATTTGTTTTTAGTTGTATCTATTTAATTTTTGTGAGACGCGTTCTGCCTTATGAGGGCATTTTCAATCTCGATCGTATCATAAAAATGAAATAAGTAGAACTTAAAAACGAGCGTTTTTATTTTCTTACATGTGATTATGGAGTTGTATAAATTTACCTCCGAAACAATTAATTAGGTACGGTTAAAGATATACGAAAATTCAATTGAGCATTCCTAGATTACATCAAAGATTCGCCAGCATTACGGCTTGATGTGGTGAGCTCATCTAAATCTTGCGGCATCGCCAACAAAGGAGTGGAGTTTCGCGAGAGTAGATTAAATAACTCGTGAGGGAGCAATAATAACTGACGGCGATGCCGGTTCAAGGAGCGAGCGGAGCAAAAGCGAGTTCGCTTTCGTTCCTGCAATCCGCTGGTGCAACACAGCGATGGCCGATAATATAATACTCGGAGGCAACAGGCGATCGCGATATCCGAATGGATTATAAAATCGAATCAGTTTTTGAGAAACGAATAGTTCCTGAAGATCGCGGGAGCGAGTCGATTATGGCTCAAGACTCGAGACGGGAATAAAAATAGAGATAGAGAACAGAGAAAAGAGACATCGAGACAGTTTTTGGAATCGACTTGAAATTTGGACGACAAAAATTAAGGACTTGTTGAGATCAGCGAGGGATCGAGATCGCTTAGAAACAAACGGTGTGTATAGACTCGACTGTCGAGACTGCGATAAGATTTACGTGGGACAAACGACGCGTACAATTTCCAAAACTCGGTCATCCAGGAAAATCAGCACCGGCTTAGCATTTTCTGGATACCGACCATCATTTTCCATTCGAACCGAAAATCCTCGGAAAGTCCAAGAGTCTTATCAAGGAAGCACTCGAAACCTACAAACACCCGATAAATATTGATAGAGATGATGGTCTCAAATTAAAAAGTCCGGTGCTTCAAAGTCAATCTCGTCGCAGAAATAGTGATCAGACAACGGATGAAACACACATACGACACGAGACAGCACATGACTCCGACAAGAAACACCAAGCTTTCGACACGGTATTGCTAGCCAATACTTAACACAACACTGACAACGTTCTCAGCCTGTGATGATGGACCCTGCAATGGAATCTGAAACGTCGGCCAGAAAGGTCGTAAAAACACGGCATAATACCCCAAAAGACACAAACCAGAAGATACAGAGTGAAAATCACCACGGCGATTCGAGGCGAATTTCCAACCGCGCTGATCTGAGCTCAGCACCTTTGCCAGGATGCTCGCCGCTCGCGCTCGGCCGTCCCCACGAAGGGTGTCGATTTAGCAAATGTGTTTTGCAAGTGCGGTTGCGACTGCGCCCAGGGCTGGTCGTGCCGCTGGTGTGTCGGAGTCGTGCTGTGAATCGGGGTCACCGAAGAAGCGAGACTATCGAAAGGGAGATGCAGGTTGTTGAGAGTGTTGGCGCGGTTCCAACGCTCCGCGGTACTCCACGGTTTGCAATTTGACGAATACGAAAATTCTGGAACAGTTAATGTGAGTAAAACTTGTGCCCAAAAGTATAATATAAATATAACATAAATAGTGCAAAACAGAGCGATGCGCATAATATTGAACCAAAATAACAAAAATGTTAAATGCCCTAGGACTAGAAACAGTAAATCAAAGAATAAAGTATAATGTTATGGTGCAAATATTTAAAATTAAACAAGGATTAGTACCCAAATACTTTGATGACAGGATGAATCTGAATAGGGATGTTCATTCTTACAATACACGACAGCGTAAGACTACCGAAGAAAAAGAAAAACACCTCACAAAATTGTGTGATGTATAAATTTCTAAAAATCTTCGATAGCCTGTCGAAGGAAATTCAAAACACGGTGAATATAAGGTGGTTTAAACTGGAGTGCAAATTTTTTTTTTGTAAAAACTTTTAAATGACTAGACGGAATGCAATATGTCTAAGTGAAATCATGTATTAGCACACGCAACATTATGTGTGGAACTAAATAATTAATATAAATAAATAATGCAAAATAAATATCTATTTTTTCAATTGAGCAACATTGTAGATTGACATTTAAAAAAAATATTGATTATTTTATTTGTATATATCTACTTTTATATGTGTAATTCCATTAATTATAATTGAAACAGGTTGGTGGAATTACTCATATAAAAGTAGATATATACAAATAAAATAATCAATATTTTTTAATAAATATCTATTTCAAATTATTTATATATTTTTTTTAAATGTCGTACCAGGAAACTGAACCTAATAGAAAATTACCAGAAAAAATTTTCACGTTTAGAAAGAAGCATGACGGGAATTGGCAGGATACCTAAGAAAGTATTTTACTGGTTGTGTGGTCGAATATATTTTCTTAAAATGATGCAAACGTCACGACACGAATTACACACCATCGTCATATTTCGTACTATAGTAAACTGGAAGACTCACTTTATTACTCCCTTAATATTAACTAGTGGCGTCTGCTTGCTTGACGAAAAAACTTTGGATCGATTTTTAACCCTTTTCCCGCGATCAAATCGAGCAGAAACTTTTCAAGCAGACTCGTGGCGACAATCAAGAAAATCTATCAAATTTTCGTTAAAAAAAATTAATACATTTTTGGATTTTTCAAATTTTTAATGGTTTTTCATACAACTTACCAAGTTGTATGAAAATATTTCAACGCGTCTGATAGACGCGGAACCTGAACCTTTTTGGGTTACTTTTTTTTAATTCTACGGATCTGGGATAACCTAGTGAGATTTTGTAACAAGCAGATCATCGCTTCTCAATGTGATCTTTGAGTCATCGGTCACACAAAACGCACGCAACAAGAAACCGCCGAGCGCCGGCCGACTTCCGACCGCAGCCGGCGACCCGCGCGGAGCTCTCGACCACACGGCTGCGAGGGAACTCGAGACACAGTCGCCGGTTACCCAACCAACAAACGGCGCATCCATCATCCGCGCTAACAATGGCGTGCGCTGTTTTTTAGCGACAACGCTGTCCGGATGGACAGGCACGTCGTATATGTACATCATTTTAACACTATTTCCGTGTAGTGCGTCGGATCAGAGCTGGCTTTAGAAATGCACTGTGCGAATCTAGCGTTAGAAAAAAGTAACCCATAAAAACCAAGTTTTTATTATACTCCCTTTCTTTGTAAAATATAACAACAATTAAAGACGAATTAAAACATATAACATAACACTAAACTTACAGTAATTTAATATATTTCTAAAATGTCAGATGTTTTGAGCTATACGACATTGTCAGTCAAGTTAGATTTTCGACATTCGTAGTGAAGTACCTGTATGTGTACCGACGGAGTAATTCAAATTTAGAAAATATTCCGCGACGTTATCGGGCCGCTGTGCTAGTAATCAAACTTTTCTAATGATTCCAATTTGAAAAAACCAATAAAATTTCTAAAAATCCGAAATTATACTATAATTATTAAATTATTTTAACGAAAATTTGACAGATCTTCTTGATCGTCGCCACGAGTCTACTTGCCAAGTTTCAGCTCGATTGGATCACGGGAAAAGGGTTAAAAATCGATCCAAAGTTTTTTCACCCGGCAAGCCGGCAAGCAAGCAAGCGGACGCCACGAGTTAATATAAAGGGAGTAAAAATATAATTTTACCCTCTGAACACTAGTATCGAGAAAGGGTCGTTTATTTAAACTTGAACGGAATTAGCAGAGACTCGTAAATTTAAACATCAATCCGATGTTGTATCGACCTGGATGACCAGTTGTATATCAATCGATCTGTCCGATAAGTCCGCGAGTCTCGAGGTAATTTTTTTATTTGTGTACATTCACGCATGTAAATACTAAATCTATTAAAATTATCTATATCACGAAACCATACTTTAAAAGTGTATAAAATTACAACATTGATGATGATAATGAGCTTATAAGACTCGATGCAGAAGACAATACTGTCGTACTATCTGTGCTATTGTGAAAAAAGCAATATTGAGATGTCAAATCTTTATCCCAATCTTGACAGGTATGTATAACATTGTATTGCCGCCAATTTCGATGTTTTAAGTTTGAAATTAATTTATTCAATCAATCAGAAAGCTCTAACGCGTAAAGTTATTCACAATTATGAATAATGAGCTTTCTAATTGATTGAATTCATTCATTTCAAACCTATCAAACATACAACGTCAAAAGAACGGAATCACACAGTTATACAATAACTCTCAAGATACAGGAAATAGCAATATTGCTAAGTTCAGAATACGGATGAATATCTTCTACATTTCTAGGGACGAGCAGTTGCTTCAGGTAGTAGGTACAGCTGTCGAACGCAGCCGTTATCGTCAGTTTTTAAAATCTGTCATGATTTTTTTTGGGTGGCAATCCTAGAATTGGTCTGCAACCATCACTCGATTTCTCAACTCTTCTCTGCCAGCCTCTTCATTTCTTGTGCCACAGAGCACAATATCTCCGATAATCTGCACTACGTAACTTAATCTCGAGCGGCCTCTACGATTGTTGCCTTATACATTTCCCTCGACGATGGTAAAAAGCAGGCCCGGATGCCTTATATTACGGCCTATCCAAATTGCTCGCTGTTGGGCGATTCTGTTCAGGAGCCGCCTCTTTTCGCCCACCCTGCTCAACACCTCGTCGTTTCGGATATGTTCCGAATAACGAATAGCTGTCATGATGACGTGTATAATTTCGCTGAAACCTTTACGTGCAGATTGGCATTGAGAGCCGACCCCAACAGCCTATCTAGGCAATGAGTTGGGACAGTGCAAGGAGGAAGAAGACAGGAAGTGGAAGGATTTGCAGGCCTCCTGACTAGGCTCCTTTTAGGAACGAGTTCAAAGATCCTTTTTAAGAATATTATATGTTCACTTATTTTCTTTTTTAAATACTTTATTTATTTGTTATACACTTACACGTGTAATAAATTTTTTAAACATAACTACTGACTTGGGCATATACCTGTGAACAACAGCTTTCGTATAGTGAACATGACAAAGCAACAATTCAAAAAAATTAAGTAAATAAAAAATGCGTGTTAAAATACACGAATTTTGTGCACACCAAATGAGAATAATCTGGAAATGCGGGGGCGACTTTGACATCAATTAATAATAAGAAACCTTCCTACTCCAACGCCATCCTATCCTCTCTGTCGTATTTATTATTGTACCAGCTGCAGGTGCGTACCTAGCGAAAAGTGCGTTCACATCAACACGTTCATCGTGATCTAAGCCCGGTTCTAAGTGTCGGCGGTCACACACTTTCACATCTTCCGGACGGATCCGTCGCGCACATTGCCCGAACAAAGCGCTTAAGCCGACCTAAAATAACTCGAGTACTGCCTACAATAAAATCAAGAGGAGTTATTTTCTCGGGGCGGCGGCAAAATTGAATGCGGAATTCTAATATTCTATTAAAAGACGGAACGTGTTTCGCCCGTTGCGGAAATCGCTGGTATTCTACAAAGGACGATAGTGAAATGTACTCCGTAATGAGCGAAACAAGTAGTGCAAGAGGCACTAAATGCGATTAGTACTTTAATTCGAGGCGGCAACTCGACTCGCTGGTTCATCGGACCGGAGTACAGTATTAACAGTGCAATAAACATAATAAATTATAATAAATGTATGTATTTACTACATAATAAAAGTAAAAACTAATTTCAAAGTTCACTTTGAAGACCACTAAATAAAACGGTCGTTAATTACATGGCGGGTGATGTTACAAGAAGCTGAGCTTGAGCTAGACTCGGGTGCGGTAAAACATACAAACCCACCCGTCACGCGTCTTATTTGGATCTCATGATCAAAACTACACAAAACCATAATTAGAAATTAGCTGTGAAACCTAACGGTAATTAAAAAAAAATAGAAAAAAAATATGTCACTAAAGAAAATCGAAAATGATAATTTAAAAAGAAAAGTGAAGTCTTAGGTTTTCACGGCCACTCACAATTTTCTGGTTTGTGCCTTCTGGGGTATTATGCCGTGTTATTAGGACCTTTCTGGCCGAAGTTTCGGATCCCATTGCAGGGTCCATCATCAGGGCTGACGTTATTATTATTCATTTATGTATATTAATTAAATGTAACTTTGTCATGTCCATGTTATTTTAAATTGAATTGAATTGAAAAATTCAGTTCATTTTAATTACCATTTAAGTAATAAATAAATCAACTCGTGTATGTACATATTGTTATAGAAGTGTAATGCAGAAGTGTAATGAGATGGGTGAATCGTAGGGTCCTGACAAATCACCCCGCACAAAACGTCTCGATCTTGGAGTAAGGGCCAGCAAATGACGATATTAGAACGAGACCCACTTCCGCAAACGGTCAAGCACAAACCAGACGTGTCTGCGAGGGGCATCGGCCTTTGCGAATCGTGAAGAAATTGTGGATATCCACCGTCCGTACGCCTCCCTACGTGACTAATTGCTTTCTACTCGACCACATCGGGCGCCCGGGGCGGCCAGGCGGGACAAGCAACGCGGAGACACTTCGCGGAAAGACATCGTCCAGGTGCTCCGACCGTCGCGTTACAGTACAGCCGCTTTGTAAAATCGTCAATTCCTCGAGGTGAAGTCCGTCGGCAGCCGGACCGTGGATCTCGTCTCTTCCCGGTGTCAGCTAGCGAAGGGAAAAAACTACATTTCAAAATGAAGACTACAACACACGCACGTTCAACAGTTTGAGACTTATCATTCAGTGCCAAAAGAAATTATCTATTCCATGGGGGGAGGGGGGGGGGGGGGTTGTTTCGATTTCCAAGGATTTCTTCATTTATCTGCATCGACTTCCCAAAAATTTCACATGAAAAATGTAGTTTGTAGTGTACGCTACACTTCAAAAGGTGTGAAGTGTATACTTCAATGTAATGTAGTACTGCATTGTAGTAGTTAGTAGAGAGCGGAACCATCACTAGTGTCAGCGCATCACCAGCCGCCAGTAGAAACCGCAAGGTCCCGAGTTCTCATTTGGGCCAGAAAAAACACCGGCAATACACGAATGGTACGAGTTTGATCGGATATTTCGTTGTAACTACTAATTGCGAGATCGTTGCACGTTCGCGAAATAATATCGTACAGTAAAAGCACTTTTGATCCGCGTTGCTGAAACCCGAGCGCCGTAACCTCTCACGATTGTGGTTTGCGAGTATGATGACTTCAGACCTTGATTGATTATCCTCGACCAAAGATAGTCTCCGGTGGAAGCCAACTATTATATTATGTACTCGTGTGTACGTGAAAGATGAATAATCGTTATAACAAGCATTACAAACAAAACAGGATTTTATTGAAACAAATTAAAAAAAATAATACTAGAATTTAACTGGTGCTTTTTTAACAATTAATATTAATAGCTTTTCAGGATTTTTCGTACGAAAATTTGTATAATGTTTGCGTGCGAGTGCGGTAAACATATTCTAATTATATTTCCTAATTGGTGTGGAACATGAGCTAAAGAATAAAATTTCATACTTATACGCACAATAGTTTTTGACGTATTTTTCACAATTTTCATCAAAGATCAAAATAAAACACCAACAACAAAAACAAATGTCTTTCCCGAAGAAGATACAGAAGTATCCAAACAGGTCGATTGTAAATTAATCAAGGTGTGTTATACAAAGTGTGTGTAAATTAATCAAGGTGTGTTATACAAAGTGTGTGCCTTAACTCAATTCATTATTATTTCTAAATAAACATTAAGGCTACAAACATCAAAATGACTAACACTCGACACGAAAGTTTTGAAATTTGAGCGTCACAAACTTCTTACAACTAAAGAGTTAAGGTTGGTAGTTGGTATTACGGTCATTAGGCACTTTTTTCCGCCCTGTGCCTCCGCCGGTACAGTTCGTCCTGATGACGATGAATATGAATTCAACAAAACGTCGAATTCATATTCAACATACAGTTCGTATAAAATATCAGTAACCATTTACAGTTAAAAAAAAATTACTACTAAATATGCAGTCAAGTTTAAACGCTTGGTAAACCCTAATTCTCTGGGAAGGAATGCAATGATTCTGGATGGACGCTTCAAATAAATTCCCACGGAATAATCCCGGAACTACACTTTCCCACAGGAAAACGTCGCATTGACCGAAAATTAGATCGGGGAGCCGGGATACGGGGTGAGAACAGGACGCCGCCATTGTTCGGTAATCCTGACACGTGGCTGAAGGAGACCCTTCTCCCCTTCCCCTTCCTGTCCTCTTCCCCGCCCTGTCAAACGTGGCGCCTGTTCACACAGTTAATACACACCTACCCCTAAACCGCCATGTACGTGAGTATAGTAAACAACTCAATACGCCATTGAATTACTGAAAGCTATTTTAGTGACGAGATAAACCGTTGTGATTGTGATGAAGTATGATTGTGAAGTTTATTTTGATTGGTTTTCGATAATAACTAAGATTTATAGATTGGAAGTGGTATTTTTAGTACACCAGTGATTGCTCGCTGAATTGCAAATAATTTATCACTCATCATTACAATCGAACGCTAAACACACAATCACTATCTCAAAAATGGTGTAGCTTATCAATAAAAGCTATAATTGCGTTTAATCATGTTTATAAATCTAAATAAAATTATAATATTTATTTAAATGCTCATATGTCGACAAAACACTTCGGTCTGGTAAAGAACACACAATGTGCGCGAAAATAAATGTAATCGTACAAAGTGGCGGAATAAGTCGAGATAGAAGATGAAACTCCCGCTGAAAATTTTTAATTACTAATTCGACAATTCAAGATGATCCATGTGATATTTCCTAACGATAGGAAAGGGATACAATGAAAAATAAACGAAAATTAATGCTTACAAATGAAATCGAGTTGTTATTTTATTACGTCGATTAAATGCTGTAAATATCAATTTGGTTCATTTTGATTCTACCGCAACAAATAAAAAATATTTATGTCTTTCCAGTTTCTAAAAGTAAATAAAAGGAAATTAGTATCGAACGTTGAAGAAAATTTAACGTATAAAATCTATTCGAAAAGATCATTGACGTAAATGATCTTGATTATTTCCTTGCATTACGCTGGAGATTTGCACAAAAAAACCTAAATAGCGTATAAATAAAATAAATATAAATAAAATAATAATAAAAAAAGCGTAAGAGTTAATCAGCCGGAACGCGAGACCTTTTTTGCAGATGTACATCTCTTTCAAAAACGCACATCTCGCTCATGACGAGGAAACGATACGCCATGGCAGAGGAATCCAACACGTTGCCTCTCATCTAAGGAATGCAATCCCGATCCCGCGAGATCTGGAGACATTTTACGAGATCAATCCCGAACCGAAAAATCGGACGAGATTATCGGAATTGATCAGCATTTTTTATGTTTTGTATGTTTAATTGTACATGTCTATACAGCTTTTAGTAAAACTTATGTTCATGTCACATTAAAATAATGAAAATAGCTTTGAATAATATTTGCTGTATTTTATCAACTTAACATAGTAATAAAAACTACCAGTTAGTAGTTTTTACTCTACTACATTGACTGATTGATGCTTGGAAAAACGCCTACAAAAACTTTAATGCAAGGATTAATAATGAACATTTTACTAAAATTTCTGATATAAAAATGCAAGGCATTCTCGTTAATTGCTATTCAGCTCTATAAACAAAAAAAACACAAAAGTATTCGGGATTGGAAATTCTAATTTCGAGGGATCCCGAAAGGGCAATCCCGACTCGGCATTGCATTCCCTACGCTCATCTCGTGTCGGCAAAATCGCATTCTTGCGCAATATGGAGTATAATAACATTATATACAATCTTCCACGCGCGTGTGGCCAGACGTCACGACTTTACAATATTTCGGCGGTAATTAGGCAACTCCCATCAACCGCCGGGAGTGAGGCGGGCCTCTTATTTGAGCTGCAGATTGCGGGGCCCGCGCGTGAGAACAGCGCGGAAGGTTCGTTAACACCAGGACCGCCGGCGAGCCTTGCGTAAAACGAAAGCAAAAAATTAATTGCACTCTCTTCTACAGGTTAAGCAAGCCTGACAGTAATTTCACACTATCGCAAATTCATCAGCTGAACGTTTCTAGAAGAAAATTCTACAAATAACTGGAGCGACGATATTAGTCAGCAACAGGGCAACAGTAGGGAAAGAACACAGAAAGGAAGAGGCCTGCACACATCAGTGTCTAGAGCAGCCGTACTCAACCTGCGGCCGCATATGGCCCGCCATGCTTTTATATGCGGCCAGATACATATTTATTATCAGGAACGCCATTAAAAAATTTGGCATTGTAAGTTTTGAATATCTTGAAATACGCGTGAACAAAAAGACAAATTTCTGTCAGATAACAAGAACGAATTTGTTATTTCAGCTATAGATAGTTTCGACCACAGAGTGTACCTAAGTTTTGTGTTTGTCATGTTTTAGCCATTTTTTTAGTGGTCCTCGTATTCCGCATTCATCCATTACTGTCGGAAAAATCTCATGTTCCAATGTATCGGATGCTTTTTTGAAATTTATAAATATTATTCCTACTTTTTTATCATTCAAATAATTCACACAATATTTTGAGTATGTCCAAATCTTTATATTGCACAAAATGGTATTGCATTTTTATTTGAATTTTAATGCATTGTGTCTTTACAGTTTTCAACCACAATGTGATCTGTGCAACTCTGGACATTTTTCCTTTTATAATTTCATCCCTCGTCTTTTTATCCCGTGTTGGAATCCGTACTCATAAATTATGTTATCGTTTATTAATCTATTGTCTTGTGAAGACACTAAACAAAAATAAACGCTTAGATATACGTTATTTTTGAGTTTTATTTATTCATTAATGTATTTTGAGTATACAGATAAGATGAAAATAAATTTCATATAGGGAAATAAGCTGTTGTTAATATTTGTGGTGGTATTGGCTGGTATGCCGATAAACGATAAGTATTATTATCATTCTGTTATAGTTAAAATCTATATGTTGATTAATCAAGTGGCTGCGCCCTAATATTGAATACGCCCTTATCAACCAATTCTGTTTTTCCCTATATGATTTTTTTTCGTTATATCGGTATAATGTTGCGGCCCGCGTAATACAGCAAACATATATATGTGGCCCGAAGAGAAAAAAGGTTGAGTACCGCTGGTCTAGAGTGTTGATGAAGTTGCCTGCTGTCTCGATCGAAAAAAAAATTCGTATAATTAAAAGCAAAAATGCAAGGAAACAAAATTCCAACCGTTCGCAATACTTCTATAAGATAAAACTGATTGTATAGGTCGACGTACCCGGGAGGTTAAGATTCCCCTCACGATTTATCACGTATCCAGGAATTAACACCGGTGTTAATCGTGCTCGGGCGGGAGGCGCCGTTAATTATTATTACACCAGTCCCTTAATGTCTCCGGGTCGTACCCCGCGGAGCCGAACGGGTCTGACGAAATCATGCAGAACCGACGTAGACTGGCTGCAGCACGCTGGACGAGAGACGTCCCGGGGAACATGGTGTCGCACACAGTAATATGTTAGTAAAACATTCGAGGTCGGCGCGGTTATTTTCAACTCGCGGCGTCATTTCCATGACGAGTTGTGGAGTTTTTAAACATCGATTTTTCTGTTAAAAATAAGATGATACCATATTATTTTTACTCCCTTTATTTAAAAACTTGTGGCGTCTGCTTGCTTGCTTGCCAGTTTGCCGTCGAAAAAACTTTGGATCGATTTTTAACCCTTTTCCCGTGATCCAATCGAGCTGAAACTTTGCAAGCAGACTCGTGACGACGATCAAGAAGATTTATCAAATTTTCGTTAAAAAAAATTAATAATTATAGTATAATTTTGAATTTTAGAAAAATTAATTGATTTTTTAAAATTGGAAAACATACAAATGTTTGATTACTACCAACAGCGGCCTGACGACGTCACGGAATATTTAAAATTTGAATATGTAATAGGTACTTCACTACGAATTTCGAAAATTTATGACAATTGGTTCACAGATGACAGCAAAATTCACAAATATATCAAAACATTAATTAAATTGACTGACAAATGTTTTTAGAATTTAATCTTCAAAGCATGAAAAAATTGAAAAAACAGTATTGAAGTAAACTGAAAAGCAAACCAATTTTTTGGCTATTTGTATAGAATTCTGAAGAAATTTTAATTGAAATAATTTTTGATGACTCGGTTTATGTCGGCATTTTTCTGTCTTGGAAACGTAAGCAGCATTTTTCAGTGAAATATAAGGGAATACAAGAAAGAGAGTAAAGCTAGTAAACAGATAAAACTTTAACACAAAAAACATAACAAACCAATTGATCCGCCGCCGCTGACCCCTTTCGGAAAAGTATACAGAATACAGTTAGAGTAACAGCGATAGTACCTGTCCACACGAATTCAATCGTACACAATGCGACGTCTTGCGAAATGAAAACTGGGCGATTCGATTAACATAAAAGTATGAGCTCGACAAATTTACCGGTCAACCTTAAAACCCAGTGGCCGGCAGTCGTCCGCCGCTTTTACGGAATGGAAGAGTGACGATTTCGGCGCAGAAAGTGACAGGACGAAGGAACATCTCGCCCTTTCAAACATCAGACAGCCGATTGTTTCTTTACGCGGATGCGGACAGCGCCGGCGGTCACAGACTGCCGGGCCCGCTGGCAGAAACTGGCTTCTTCATCAGCGGCGCCGTGACTGGAATACCCTACCCCGGGGAGGCGCTCGTGACGGCTATACGGATCGGCAGCCAGGATCGTGATAAGAAAGCGCGAAGGGAGACGCTCCACGGCTGCGAGGTGAATGTGTAACGCGTTCTTGCGCCCTGTCGCGGTGCGAACGCAAAGGAGGCGAGGAAAAAGTAGTTTAAATTCTTACGAGCATTTCTGATAACCCCAAATCGGCGCTAATGTTCATTTTAAATTCAAGAGAAGCATGGAAAATGAGCGGAAAGACTGTATCTAACATGCTCTACAATGACTAAACCAATTTTGGATATATGGGTTTATTCTATCTTATTCTACTCAGGGTTCGAGGATATATATCCGCGAATATATATCATGACATATATCACGATATATATCACGATATTTATGGCTCGATTTTTATTTTCGATATATATCCAAGAAAACTTTCCGCAAATGTTAATAAATGGCGCTAATTGTATTTTAAAAAATGCTACAGGTTGTTTTTTTTTAATATCTGCGGTCGTTACTAGATGGCGCTAGTTGTATTTTTAAAAGTGCTATGGTTATTTTTTAGTTTCATTTCTTTCATATAATCCGTTTTTTTTCATATAATAACACCCTTAACACAACATTAGAAAGAGCAACTTTTATAACTTATATATAATATGTAATTGCATATATATATAAGTTTTTTTCAGAATGCAATTCATATATTTAATAAATCATAATTCATATACAAAATAAAAATAAAAATTTCCTAATTATTTCGAGTTAATATCAATCGACGTGTGCAAAAAAGGAGATTTTTTTTCGATATATATCCAATTTTTGATATATATATCGGATGTACATCAAAAAATCCTATTTTTTTTTTATTATAAAAATCGAATTTTTTCGAACCCTGATTCTACTTCATTATTCTGTTTTAAGTTACTTGACTAGTCGAACCTTAGTCATTGAGAGGGCGGTCATTACTTTACTTGCAGCCTCTTGAAATAGCTGTGAAAATGAAATGATTCTCAAATGTATTATACAACGAATAGCGTGCTTCGACACGCAAAATTCTCAAGCGGTCAATGCTTGTATTGTGTTGCTGCGTGGAACTGGCTCCTAGACAGATTGATCCCAAGTCGAATTATTTTCATTCTTTGGAAGGATCTGGAATATTAGTTGAAGAATGCAATTTGCTACAGATACGTGTGAGCGAAAATTAATATTTGTTATTCATCTAGATGAGAAAGAATCACGGAAGAGAAAATTTCGACAGATTATTTCAGTCGCGTGCTCCACGAAACCGCATTTAAGCAAAAGAATGCATCTTAACAAAATAAAAACTCTCCGTCAAATCATTTTCTGAAATGCTAAATGCCCAATTTAAAAGGCAATATTTGACGACAGAAAATTTTTACTTTACATCTAACAAGAAAAAGTACAAACGCACACCGCATTACGGACATATTTATGGTAAAAATATACCCGATGCTACTAATTTAAAGTGGCCCCATATTTTTTGTTCAAAAACAAATAATTGATTTTAAAATTGCCTAAGAGTTCATTATACACGTGAAAATGCAGATACAAAAAATTATGTTTGTGTATGATTAGGTACCTATACCTACCGATGTGCCTCTGTATACGTGCCAATCGACGTAAAATACATATAATTAAAATTAAAATGAAAATCTCATTAACAACTCTTAAAATAACAATTAACACGGTAAAAGGATAGCTCCACACAAAAATATAATAAATAATTTGACTTTATAGTAAAATTTATATATGTTTATATTCTAATTAAAATTAAAATGAAAATCTCATTAACAACTCTTAAAATAACAATTAACACGGTAAAAGGATAGCTCCACACAAAAATATAATAAATAATTTGACTTTATGGTAAAATTTATATATGTTTATATTCTAAATACACCGCTATATCGGAATGCGTTAAAACAGATCACAAGATGTAGTAAGACCGGTAAATAAATTTAAAAATAATATGCTAAGTTATGCTATCTTACTAAGCGGCTGACTAACTCATCCAAAATTATTTTTCCCGCTAAGAAATCTATTACATCCGGCTATATGGTAGGAAGGTCTTCGTTAACGTAACATCAATTAATGTGTTGAAGCAACTGAAATGAGTTCCTCGAATAACAAATGGAATAGATGTCTCAGACATACCATCCCTGTATAGAATATTTTTTCCTACATATTTCTTCCTAGTCTAAACACAGGGTGTACCAGAGCTAGCAGCAGAAACTTGGCTGGTAGATTCCTGCCTATGTTATGAATCTAAAATGTTCAAGCAACCATGACCTAATATCAATAGTTATGGAGATATGCAGTAACAAATTTTGCATTTTTTTTCAATATTTCTGACTTATTTTTTGCAATAAGTTGAACTATCATTACATTAACTTATGTCGATTATGAAAAGTTCATTCCCTTTAATACAAGTCGAACAAAATGGTAAAAACCTAGCAAAAATTGAAAAAAGTTTTTTTACAAGGTTCTTATCATTTTATTTAAGTTGTATTGAAGCAAATGAATTTTTCATAATCGACACAAGTTACTGTAATGATAGTTCAACTTTTTGCAAATAAATAATACACAAATATTGAAAAAAAAAATGCAAACTTTTATACTGCATATCTCCATAACTATTGAAATTAGGTCATGGTTACTTGAACATTTTAGACTCATAACATAGGCAGGAATCTACCGGCCAAGTTTCTGCTGCTAGCTCTGGTACATCATGTATACTAATTACATTACGGACTTATTTAAATTATATAGCGCCGAATGTAGAGCTGTTTGTTTGTAGCCTAGTCGATAAAATAAAAAAGAGCTACTGGGATGGTTTAATAACGCAGAGCTTACGTGCGAGGGGAGGATGGTGGAGAAAATAGAATAGAGGGCGTCCGCGAAAAACCCGGTACAATCAAAGAAACCAAAAACAAGAGGACGGCTCGTTAAAAGTTTTAACAATATAAGAACGAGAGAGAAGACGAACGAAAGGAAGGGGCAAAAGTAGTGTGCTCTTTTATGTACATCGTTCGTTCGGGCAAACTTCGAGTAAGTTAAGTTATACAATAGTCCACTCGCGAACCTCTAAGATTGTTTCAAAATTTGATTTCTAAAGCGCTATTTTTTTTTAAGGGGGAATACCTACCTGCGAAGCGCGAAAAAATGCAATTTGTGTGATTTTTTCAGAAAACCTTTACAAATTATAGTATTTGTATAATTTCTACATGAAAGTACAAACTTTTAAGAATATGTCAATTTTTTATAAAAAAAATTTTCAACATTGACAGAAAATTCTTGGGTATTGTGGACTGCCGAAAAAAGGTCCTCCGCGGTTACCACTTCCATTTCATCTGTAATCATCAGAATAAAAAAAAACAAAATCAAAATTGAAGAAGAAGAAAATACACATTTTTGCCAAAATTGCGAGAGTTTGAATTTAAAGTAGCGTTTTTTAGGAAAAAAATTCGAGTTTATTATGCCGATTAAAAAAAACTAAGTCACTTAAAAAAATTCTACGACAAAAACTAAATAATTATGTATAGAATAATCACTAGAAATTTCAAGTTGATCGGTTCCGTGGTTGCCGAGATATTTTGAACACCGATTCTCAAAACATGGTTTCGAGGAAAACGCGTCTGAAAATTGAGCAATGAATCAATCGCGAAATCTTTCAACTTAAAATCATCGAATCCAGTTTCATAACACAAGTCCTCCAACTTGCTTAGAATTCCCATATCTCGAGCACTCTTCACAAACATAATAGAAACAGGTCTTACGTTTCTATTACGAAAGAGCCAGACTGGCAGCTACCTGCGCGCAATCAACAAAGAGATCATGAGCTATTAACTTTGTTATTTATTTTGAATTTTTGCTTGAAATTTTCACCAAACATTCTTAAATGCAAAAATTTAAAAATCGATTTTTTCGAAATGCCTAGGTAGGTATTCCCCCAGGCAGTGAAGCCTTTAACACGGGTAGCCTCCGATAAAGTATGCACTAACTTACCATCATGCCGTTTGCCCGTGGGGGTAGGCAGGGAGGATAGAGCGCCACACTCTTCTGTCCTGACATACAACTCTCGCCTCATCCACATTCATAAATCCTCGCATGCAAACTCGCCGCGATTGTTGAGGCTTCTAACGGGACCATCTTCCCGTATCTGGTTAATCATGCCACGTCTTCCGCGGTCGCCCTCTCTTTCTGGCGCCGTCAACACTTGCATTATATATCTTTCTTACCGTTCTTTCCTCATTCATTCGCTCAATACGCCCAAACCATCTGAGCGACCCACGCACGGTGTTAGAAATCTACTAGAAACTGTCTGACGTTCGTTGCATTCGATGCAGGCAGCCTGCCGCTGGAGCTAAGTCACTAATCTCCCGAGAAAGAGGAGGAGAGCGCGGCGTAAGTGAATTTGTCCACCGAGTTAAACGAGTTAAGTAGCCTCTCGCCCCCCGCCGGCCGGCGGAGAACAAGATTAAGAGCGAAAGTCATACACGGGCTAATTATAAAATTCACTTAGGAGACACACCCGACCGAGCTTGAGACGCGCGTCTCGCGGCGATGTGACGTTCACCCAATTAATCCCTTGAACCGTGACTAACGCGACGTCTTCCAGCCTGAGGAGCGGAGAGCTGGCGGAGCGGTGGCTGCAGCCGGAGGACGCATCACCGACAGGACCAACATCGCTCGTGTAAGTATTATTTTTACTTTCGCAAAAAGTCGCGATCCTTGTTTACTGGCCGCACTGATATTTTTTAATATCTTGGATACGCAGAAGACACAAAACACAATAAAAATATCCACACGACACTTTGGAACCTACTGAAAAAAAAGCGACTAATAAAATTATGAAAACTCTCAGGCATATAAACTTAATCGATAACCAATCGTTTCAATGCGATGTATCAGTTAAGTTTCAAATTTCCACATGCGTAACAATGCAACTGAATATCTGCCTGTTCTCTGTACAATCAAGAACCATTTATCCGATTTAAATCAAATTTTGCATAACTACTCTTTAGGATCACGCGCGAAACAACGGAACCGTACCTCTGGGCACCTCACCCCCTACACCGATGCAAATGTGAAGTATCGAATATCAACCGTTCCAAATTTACCCTTTTTACCCTGGACTCTGTCCCCCTCCCCGAGATATAAATGTATAATGTAATGAACGCTGTCCAAAGTTTGTAAAGTTGAACTTTAGGATCTCGCTCTCCCTTGTCTGGACCAAATTTTGCATACATCGATAAGCGATGATACCCCCTACGCTCCCATAAAACGCCAATTTGAAATGAATACTAAATGAGAATTTAACGTGTATCTAAATATGCACATATTCGCTTTCTCAATTGAAACTGCCCATGCCTATAATAAACTAACTAAACCAATGTAATAGCCAATACACAATAATTTAACAAATCGCATTTTAAACAACCTCTCTGCCGTCGTCGCCAAGAGGATAATCCCACAAAACGATAATTTATTAAACCGGTCATAAAATAATCAAGTACAGCGAAAGATCACGCGAAGCAGCAAGAGGTCAAAAATAATAATTCTAAACGCCTCGGCGCGACCAACAAATACGCGTCGACTACAAAAATCAGGGCTGTGGAGTTGTGTAGAAATCTATCGACTCCGAGCGAAAAACCACGATACAATTGGAGAAACAATGACCACCCGCATAAATGTTTTCAGTATCGGCATTTCAGCACTCGCCACAGAATTCTGAGGCGTATACATTGTTTCCTTTATAAATTACCCATGACACATATATTATCGATCAAACTATCGAAATAATATTTGCTTACAGGGAAACGAACCCGGAAAATTTCCTTACCGGGAACTGCGATTTCAATCTTGCCACAGTAACCGATATTTTTAGGATTGCGATAGAGATTTATGAGAATAGAAACAAAACACCCAGCATGCGTTTGACGAAATTGTAGCCAATTTTGTAATTAATTATTATTTTAAAATTGATACGCTATTGATAAAAGGCTACTAAAAACCCAAAAACACATTTTTAAAGTTATCAATTATAACACTGCCAATACTTGTCAGATAATCGTTTTCAAAAACGTCACCCTTTATTTATTAATTTATATAATTTTCATTAATTACATAGTGAAGGGTTAGTTTCTATACCTATCGTTATCCTGTGTAAATGATACATCTTGCATTCAATTTTTGAAAAGGTATTGTAACGAGACTAAAAAGAATTGCGCGATTCCAGGACGGCCTAGTGTAATCTACGGCTTTCGGGAAGCATCGAGAAACATCTATAAAAGCCTGGAAGCCACGACACAATCTTCTAAACATTAGGAACGCCTAGAAGGTTCAATATCAACATTAGCCAGATATAAATAGGCCCGCGTGCGGGAGTAACGGTTGTTGTTTATAGCGCGCTTGACAGCAAAACAGAAGCGAAGGCAGCCGCGAGTTGCGGAGGACAGTGTGGCCAGCCGAGCGATAATTCGACAGCGAAATAAGTCGAAGCGAACACGTGCGGAAACTGGATGGAATGTTCTAGTGATCAGCGAATAAAGTGTTAAAGCGATTATAAAGTGTCTACGAGTGATAAATTACGGAAGAGTTTAATTTAGATAATAGCGTTGAATTGAATAGTGTTGAGCGACTTTCGTTTGATTAATTAATTAACTGAACTAACTAACTTACCATCACGCCGTTTCCCCGTGGGGGTAGGCAGAGGGGATAGAGCGCCATACTCTTCTGTCCTAACATACAACTTTCGCTTCACCTACATTCATACACCTTCGCATGCAAGCTCGACGGTTGTTGAGGCTTCTAACAGGACCATCTTCCAGTATCTGGTTAATCTGGTCATGCCACGTCTTCCGTAATTAATAAATCCGTATTAAATTCCAGCGTTTTCATTAATTCCTCCCGCAGCCACGACACGTGACAGTATCATATTTATACTATATAGTATATATCAAATATCTGAATAGGTAATACACGCCGGATATCGCCAGGATAAATCAACCCGTTCTTTATTTATAATCCGTTCAAGTCGGCCGATTTCCGAATCCACCGACAGCCCTGATTCCCAACTTCAGGGGGACCAAGAAATGCGCGTGGACTTCCAAAACACAAAACAGTGGCGAGCCCTGGCCGCCAGAATTACGCCGGCCGCACACTGGAAGCGTTTTCGTACGAAATTGAGTAGTACGTATACGTACGAATACGCAAGTACATTCCTGACCTTCCAAGTAGTATTGAACATCGCACACTGTACACGATTTAGTAGTGCGTGTACGCACGTGTAGATGCGACATCCGACACGATTCGGATTTTTTCGGAAATACGTACGAATACGCAAGTACATTCCTGACCTTCCGAGTAGTATTGAACATCGCACACTGTATACGATTTAGTAGTGCGTGTACACACGCATAGATGCGACGTCTGACACGATCCGGATTTGTTCAGAAATTTTTGCGATTTCGTACGACGGATATTGAAAATTTTGTCAATTTGAAACATGACCACAAATGTTTGTGGGACCAAAGTGATTCAACTACGCGATCATCAGCGCAGATCATGGCGGAGGATTCTCTATTATTTCTAGATACGATAGAGATTTCTAAAGAACTAAAAAATACCTGTAGGTTAAATAATTTGGTTTAACGAAGGTGAGGTATATATATATGAACAAAAAAACTTTTAAGTCGATTCTCCCCAGCATTTGTGAATCTATTAGATAGGTAGATAGATAGTGATGAAATTTGTCATTATTTAAGTCTGCCATAATAGAGTTTTCCAGAAGATACAGATTATTCATTTGGCACAAACGTCATTGGAGAAATGCGCAAAGTAACTTATCGTGACGACGCAATCAATGTGCGCGCTCCAACACGTACGAAAAAGGTCGTACGACTACGTACGTAATAATTCGTATCCAAAGTGCGGCCGGCCTTATCGGCAATTCAACTGTCGGAGAAAAATGACGAATAAACTGGGTTTATAATTATATCCGAGACGGTAATAATTAGCGACTATAAACTGCTTAGTACTACGCCCACGGCTTCCGCGACCGCGCTCGAGCGGTAATGGCCGGCTGATCCCCGACTATAACGGAGCCTTCGCAATTGGCGACAGATCAAGCCGAGTGAAATTTAACACGGTACTCTGACGGAAATCGTAAAGTGATACCAATATTAAAATAATCATTTGAAAATGTTGAAATCTGACACGCCTGCGCTGAGAAAAACGACGTTAAAGAAAACAGGACAGCAACGGACAACCGTGCCTGTCATGTTTTGACTGTAGCGAAGTGAAAAACTACATTTCAAAATGAAGACTACAACACACACACGTTCACTAGTTTGAATACTAGAAAGTGTACGCTACATTTGTAGTATAAACTATATGAAGTGAACTAATTGTAGTACTACAAAATTGTAATTTCCTACAAGAAATCCTTCTGGAAAAGTGTGCTACTAGAAAATTTTCAAATGGGGGAGGCGGGTTGTTTCAGTTTCCAAAGATTTCTTCAATCCCAAAATTCCATACGTTTTGCCATTCAGTGTCAAAATTTTTCTATTCCATGGGGGGGGAGGTTGTTTCGATTTCCAGAGATTTCTTCATTTATCTACATCATCGACTTCACGAAAATTTCACATAAAAAACACCACTTCAATTTAAAATTGTGCACTTTCAGATGAAATGCACCTTGTTGTGAAGTGTACTTTGTAGTGTGCACTACACTTCAAAAGGTGTGAAGTGTACACTTCAATTAAATGTAGTACTACATTGTAGTAATTAGTACAGAGCGGACCCATCACTATTTGATTGCCATTAAACAAATATTAGTTTCGTCAGATGCGAGAATTTATTTACATAAAGACATTTAAATAAAGATATTTGATCAAGATATATTAATGATGTCTCATACAGTCACGAAATTATATATTTTTTATGGGAAAGTAGGTATGGAAGTCTTACGACCTATCATATGGCTGGCTTAAGTGATCACTTTACACAATGTAACGTTCACCATTTCCACACATATCACCACCACAATACCACGTATATCAAATTTTTGGAAGTTGTAGGTATATATATTTTAAGTTTTGCCACCTGTTTCACATGTGTGTTGTAATTATCACTAGCGCCACCTGTGTCCAAAGCTTTTTAATTCACCTAATCAAATACAGATGTCACTAATGAGGTATCTATATTTTTTACTGGAATTTAAAGCAATGTAAATGACATTGGTTTAAATTCCAATCAAAAATATAAGAATATTTGATTTATCCTTTAGAAAAATTGAAATATAAACATTACAGGAACGCAAGGAGCCGCGTCACTGGTAAATTTTAGAATGTTTGGATAACGATCACATCCGTTACAACATTGTAATTTTCAGAATAGGCTGGTTTTGCATACACAGGGGGTATTTAAATATTTACCGCTCGTATATTCCTAGACCGAAGAACCGTATCCGATCATGGACGATGAAGAAGCACATTAAGCTGCCGTTGCTTGGTATTCATGCGCACTGTAAGAGGTAGTTTGGTGTGCGGTCCCCCGCGTAAAGGGCATAATTTCTATGCAAATTCTCCAATATTGGAACAGCGGACACAACGTGCTCGGACAAAAATCGTGAGTTTAATTTCAAAAGGCCGATGTTTTCGTGCCCCTCGCGCATTAATTCCGAGACTCCTAACGGTCAAACTCCCGAGTTTTTTTCTTTCAGCCGCTAGCTAAGATGGATTCCTCAAATCTTTGCTATTATTTACGTTTCTTATTTCCTGACGTGCGGCCCAACACGTGATAACCTAACTATAGAATAGAGAGAGCGGCGGTCGCCCCAGAGATCCTGAGGAAGGTTATGACACAAAGCGACGATAGACGAGTCCCGCAATACGCACAAAGCCCTCATACACAAGTCAACGGGATAAACGGATAGTTTTACAATTTGAATAATATGATGATAACTGTAGGTATAGGGTGTACCAATAAATTTTTTTTTTCAAAATATATACTTACATAAATGTCACGCTTCAATCTTTCTACTGTACGCCCCTGCTGGACTGCAGCCATGGAAGAAAAATCGTCGTTCTTATTATCGACAAATATCTATCTCTTTAGGGGGGTTAAGGTTTTTAACTTTTTTTTGAGAAAAATATCGACTAATTTTTTATTAAAAAATAAAAATTAATAACAAATTTGATAAAAAGTCTCCAGCATTACCTCGTAAATTATGTACAGAAATAGTGTTCAAAATTTCAAAAGGATCGGTGCAGTAGTTTTGAAGTTATGATGGACACCGACTTTGAAAACGTGAGATGTGGGGAAAACGATTTAAAGTTTTGCACACTTTATAATTCAAAATAAAACTCAACACTTATTTTATACTTACACATAATCGTCGATGCCATGTTCACACGGCAAAGAGCTTTCATCATCAGCATCTGTTTGTCCTTGTCTACGCAAAACTTTTCTAATACAATAGCACGTCCGGTAGTCCTCAGGTGAGCGCGTCTCTTAGCTGCCCGAGCAGGTATAGAAAATCAGTCTGAGTATCGCTCAAATGTTCATAATTTCGTCAATTTTGCTCCGATTGACTTAAAATTTTGACACAATATTCTTGCGATGTTATACATTCATTTAAAAAATTAAAAATAAAATGCAATAAAAAAGTTAAAAACCTTACCCCCCCCTTAAATAAAGAAATATTCTTCCTCAAAAAAAAATTTTTTTGTTAATGTTTAAATATTCCTCCAAAGCAGACGCAGACCGGTGTAGACGTCTGCGTTATACATTTACCCAAGTGGTTTTGTAAACTCCGGAACAAGTCGCAATCGGTACCTAGAGCAATGTCGCGTAAAACGGTGGATGGTTCATAATTTCCCCGATAATGTCTTCCAGTTTCTGTAAAGCATACGGACGCTCGTTGTCTCGATGATCCATAACTCCTGTTGATTCAATCTGGTCGTTTCTCCTCACCTGCTATCTTCAAACGGTCGACTTGTGTTTCTACAATATAATAAAGTGATAATTCAGGAAGGATAATTTTGTTTTAAAAACGGTCAAGAGGCCTGAATACACTTCATCATATGAGAAGATGAAGATACACGATCACATTTTATTGCGACGTTGTAATTTCAGAACGTAGTAATTTGACAATCGAAACAAATCACGTAGAAAGGCAAATATGTAGTAATAATAATCTGTGAAAAAAGTGAAATAATTTTAAAGTAATTTTCCCAGTTTAAACTTGACGTGATTGTAAGTACCTACATATACGTTCAACCAGGTTTCGTAACCTAGGACGTATATTTTTCGATATCTAGATTTATTCTGCTTAGTCTCGTGAAAGAATCATCTTATTTGTTTCAGATATATTTAAATCACTAGTTATTTAGTTGAACAAAATGTATTCTTGAGTACTTTGGTAGTTTTCTCAACAACAAAAAAACGCATCGGTTTTAATTTCCAGAAGTTTCCATCTATCTCCCTTGTTTCCTCCAAAATATTTATCAAATAATTTGGCAATGCAGTATATAATGAAAATGTCATCAAAATTGAAACTGTTCATATTATGTACCTTCTTGTTTATTTATTGAGTACAATTATGTTTTTCTTTATTATTTTACCTGAGTAAGAGCTCGCTAATTTATAGTTTAATTATTGAAAATGTTGATGAAGAATTGCTTGGAATACACATGAAATTTGTAATTTTATAAATTATTTTGCAAAAATAAATGTCGAGAAGTTATAAAAGGGAAGATTCTCAGAAAAGGGGCAGCATTTTTAGTATTTATCGAATCATTTGATCAGATAGCACATTTTTAGCATTATTCGAATCAGTTGGTCAGAGAGCATTATAGCCATTTTTCGAATCAGTAATACGTATCTTCGTGCCAGTTTTTTAATCTTTATTCCTTTTGGTCGTTATTTTTGAAGAATTTTCCCTTTGGTCGCTCAACTTGTAATTTAATTTCGTGTTTTAATAATCCTTATTTCGAACGATAAAAGAATCAGTATATTAAATTCATCGGCAAAGTGGAGTTTAAAATCGTCTTATTTTATTTCCGATTTGCCGGTGGGTTCCAGCCAGGATCCGGGAAGAGATTTGAGAGTCGTGTAGACATTGATCAGTCTCTCTTCCCGGGGCTGGAACAACACTCCTTCTTTCTGACGTACCCCTCAGTTATTTTATTAATATTAAACTTTTGCAATACGTATAAATAATGCAGTTTAATTAAGTTTACCCCGCGTGCTCTCTGCAAGGGATGCGAAGCTTTCTTTGTCAACATCGCATATCGATTATTTCACGCGACATTTGTTCCATATTACTCCTCTCGGTGAGTCGAAAACAATTTCTCATAAGGAAGGCGGCTGTAATATGTTTGTAGCCGATCGCCGTGTTTTATTGCTCCATTGATACGCACAGCTCTCCGCTGTGTGGAAGAGCAGTCTGCATAGATCAGATGGCTCGCAGCCAGTCCTCACCCCGAGTTCATGAGAAAGTGCGCCGAGCATGAAATTAAACTGGTCCTCGATGTAAGCCACGAAGGCAATTGTGCATGAATGGATGTCATTAGATGCTTTGTATTAATAACGGCTAAAGTCAGCGGCTGTAACCAAACACCAGCGAGAGACGCGGCTATCGAAATTCAACAAACCACACGGTGCGTACAACCGACTATTACTTGTATCGCAAAACAGGACCATTGTCTCATCTGCTAGACATTTTTTTCATTTCGTGTTGTAGCTCTTAGTAAGTCTGAATTGAATCCCAAACACTGTCAACATTGAATGCTTATGGAAGCCGAATAAAATGTATAATCTCCATATGATATAGAGTAAGATGATTTTGTTTGGACGAATATTTTATGATTTTATTACCGATATTACTGCTGATGCTGCTACGAATTCTGGGTGGGCATAGAAGGAAGCTAGGACACATTAAAAATCAATATTTTTCCTAGACCGCTTTCCATTTAAGAAAGACAATCGAATTATGCGCGAATAACGCGCATGGCGAGGATCCATTGGTCAGAACATATCCGAAACTATGAGGTGTTGAGGTGCAGGGTGGCCGAAAAGAGGCGACTCCTGAACAGAATCGCCCAACGAGCAATATAGATAGGCCATAATATAAGACATCCGGGCCTGTTTTTTACCATCGTCGGGGGAAATGTTGAAGGCGACAGTCGCAGAGGCCGCCCGAGATTAAGCTATCAGATTATCGGAGATGTGCTCTGTAGAACCTACCAAGAAATGAAGAGGCTGGCAGAGAGAAGTGGAGAAATCGAGCGCTTGTTGCAGACCATTCCTAGGATTGCGACAAAAAAAATCGAAAGAGTCTCGGTTTGATACAAAATATTTAAAAAATAATGTCTATTACAAAAAATGCGTTTAATTAAACAAGAATAAATAATCAATCAATGTATATATAGATGTCACACAGAGACGAAACTGAATATTTATGGGAAAGTAGGTGTAGAAGTCTTTTGGGTGTACATAGGGCTTACGACCTATCGTACGGTTGGCTTAAGTGATCACTTTACACAATGTAACGTTCGCCATTTCCACCCATGATAGAATACCATGTCTACTAATTTTTGGAAGTTGCTTATATATTTAAATTGTGCGCCACGTTTCACATGTGAGTTCTAACGATCCTCCACGCGGCCAGCATCAAAGCTTTTTCATTCCCCTTAAATGACCACAGATGTCGCTAATGAGACATGTATATAGAGTTTTTTGAAGTTTTTTAAACCAATATACTTTATCTGTGTGAATGAAAATTCATAAAAATTACTAACATTACATTAGGATACGCCAGAAATATTATTTAAATTATTATTAAACTCCTTTTTACCAGTATTTTCATTCGGAATATTTTAGAGTATGTCCAAATTTTTCAGAACAGAACTGGATTTTTGTTACAGGGATATCATTAATCAATCAATATATCTATATAAACATTACTAATATTCTATAAACATACTAATATTTTATTTGCGAAATAAATATATTTTAAACATAAGCGAGGGGGGACATTTCCTACCTCCTTTCCTAAAGAACGAGTTTATTTCATCCGTGTAATTTTTTATACTCTGTAGTTAAAATACATTTTTCAAATAAGAATACACGAATGCTATACAAAACATAGATTTTTTACTATATAACATTGGAAAACTTACAATAACTTAAATTATATTAATTTGAAGGTACAAGTGTTCGAAGTTGTATTAGGTTGTGAAATCTCTGAGCGTGTTTTTCTGGGCGCATTTCGAGTTTTCAGTTAAGGCACAGATACACATGCTTATTACTGGCATACTCAAAGCTAACAATCAAACACACATGCTTATTAGTGGCATGCTCTTGTCATAGAATAGAGAGGAACTCTAGTTCAAAATTGAAACTTTGCAAACTGAAATAGAAAATTCAAGTGGACCAATAAATCAAAACATTTCCTGGGTTTAATCAAACACACATGCTTATTACTGCCATGCTCTTGTCATAGAATAGAGACGCTATTTATTGTTCAAAATGGAAACTACAAACTGAAATAGAAAATTCAAGAGAACCAATAAATCAAAATATTTTTGATTTTAGTTTTTATAATTTTTATTGTAAGATTTGAATCATTCACGTCTTTTAATTAATTTTCATAAACATTATTTCTTGCTATATTATTTTTACACAGCGGTGACCGAGTATTCCACAGACATTCGTGATTCCTACAATAAGTCACGAAAGCTAATGTTTTATCATCCCCCCAACGCGCCATATTTGTTTCATCTGTCGCGGACTGAGATGATCGCACTGATAATCGATACTAGCCGCGAATGACATAAGCATGCTCATAATAAGCAAGCCTGTTCACGCATGCTCAAAAGATACCCCTTCTCATGGTGAATGACATCAGCACGCTCATAAATCAACCGGCGGTTGATTTTTGAGCATGCCACTAATGAGCATTCTTATTACTAGCAATGTGCGTACACATGCCACTAATAAGCAAGGGCTAAAGAAGGTCAATACTGCGCATGCTCACGTGCCACTAATGAGCAAGTGCATCAGTACCTTTACCAAATGATTTCCGATCAGGATGCAGACTTCTATTTTTATTTGTGAGCTATTTGCCCGCTGACGTGGATCAATACGCCGCGGGGACAGCCGCGCCAGGAACGCCGCCGCCCCACTTCACAAAGAAAGGTCGCAGAAACAATCACAGACCGAAATAGAGGTAAGGTACCTGCGGGCAAAGCTGCAACTGCCCCGGCCCGATGCTCAAATAATTGTACAATAATCGTGCGAATCTCTCACGGCCGCTGTGCGGAAATTTACATCCAACACACGGGGCATTTCGAAACAACGAAAAATGAATGCAGGTGCCTTAAAGAGCACTAAGAGTGAATACATTGGGTAAGAAGATCTTAGCAGCAGAGTGAATAGAATTTAAAAAAAAAACGCTTAGGTGGTTTGGGCACGTCGAGCGAATGAACGAGAAAAGAATGCTCAATTTAACTTTCACAAAAGATTCGGTAACACCCAATTTAGACCGCGCCCCCTCTCACTCCCTCTCCCTCGTAGATCCCTGATCGTTCTGTAGGCAAATTAGTGCATGCCAGTCTTTCACAAGATTAACACGCATGTGATATATATCGTCATAATCGTAGAATAACGACGCATGTGATTTTTATTAAGGAGAGCAGTTTGAAGTTTTATTTACATAAAGACACCTAATGTCATAGCTCGACAACTACAAAAGATTTCCCTTTGAAACATGGGTTAGTCATTTAAAGTTGATACCTTTCAAACCTCAAATGTGGTCAGCGCAGTACAACGACGTTTTTACACATGCTGCATTGTTCTACGATCGCAAATCAGAACCGTCTTTATACCAACTTCGTATAATGCGACGGTTAAATTAATGAGAAAAAATACACTTTTTATATAACATTAGATGGCTTCTTTTTTTCACTTTTTAACGATCCAAAAAAGTCAATACGGAATTTTTTGCACATCCGTCATTGTTCTACCATCATGACGATATAGGTGAAAGTTTAACAATACTATGGTTGTGGTGTATAGTGGGAACATAGTAATATAGTGTTGGTCCTGACGAAGAGACGGGTACGTCTCGAAACCGGTAGACCTAAAATTTGGTAGTGGTTTATACTAATTTAGCTAACACTCTGAGAAAATAATGGTAAGAAAGATGAACGACGCGAGTGTTGGCGGCCAGAAAAACAAAGCGGCCGCGGAAGTCTCGGCATGAGTAGGTTACCCAAATACTGGGAGACAGTCCTGTTAGGATCATATATAATCTTCTAGCTTAAGTGCGAATATCGCCGTGTGAACACAGCCGTCGTTCACAAAGTGATGAGCGAATTTATCCCTGATATTCAAAGATGGAGAACGGCACCGGAGCTGTCAAATTGACGTTTATTAACTGACGCGCTATTCGCGCGCGCAAATCGCTTATTAACCGCGGCTGTCTGAACACATGACACAAATCTGCGGTTTCAAAACGCGCGATTTGCGATCGCACGATTCCCGCGTGTCTGAACAAGCCCTTACCGCTGGTGGCAAGCGAACCAGGCCGTGCATAAAATTGATTAAAATGGATGGAGCGATCTAATGCCGGCTCGCCATTAGCGGGCCAGCGGGCCGCGGCTTCAGCTCTTGAGATGCTCTCGAAGCGGGCGCTCGCTGAAAGAAAGCTCGACGTCGAGCGCCCTCCACATCGCACCATCGCGCTAGAATACTCGGCCAGCGCTGCCGAGAAAGCTTTCGATTTTTACAGGGTTTGAGGTCATGTGTAAAAGTACTTCAAAGCGTTAAACTAGGTGAATGTTTATATAAATTAGTGTATTAAGGGGGAATACCAACCCACGAAGCGCGAAAAAAGGCAATTTTTTTAAGGAAACCTATATGAATTATGGTATTTGTATCATTTATACGTGAAAGTACGTACTTCTATAATATGTTATTTTTTATAAAAAAAATACTCAACATTGGCGGAAAATTCTGTCGACTGCCGAAAAAAAGGTCCTCCGCGGTGACCACTCCCATTTCATCTGTATTCATCAGAATAAAAGAAAACAAAAAGATTATCAAAATTGACACTATAATTTAGTTTTGACGTAGGGGTTTTTGAAAATATGGCGGGCGTTTGAATTTAAAATAGCGTTTTTCAGGGAAAAATTCGGGTTTATTATGCCGATAAAAAAAAACTAAGTCACTTAAAAAAATCCCACGACAAATACTAGATAATTATGTATAGAATAACCACTAGAAATTTCGTTGATCGGTTCAGTGGTTGCCGAGATATTTTGGTGACTGATTTTCAAAACATGGTTTTGAGTAAAACGCCTTTGAAAATTGAGTAATGAATAAATCGCGAAATCTTTCAATTTACACAAAATCATCGATTCACCGAGCATTCTTCAGAATTCCCATATCACCGAGCACTCTTCAGAAGCATAATAGAAACATTACGTTTTTATTATGAAAGTTACGTTTCTATTATGAAAGGGCCCGACTGGCAGTTACCTGCGAGCAGCGCGGCGCTGTGTGACGCGGCGCGTAATCAACAAAGGGATGCCACAACTATAGCTATAACTTGGTTATTTTTTTTTTATTTTTGCTTGAAATTTTCAACGGACGTTTTAGAGACCTCAAGCTTTAAGAAAATGTAAAAATTTATAAATCGATTTTTTCGAAATATCTAGTTGGTATTCCCCTTTAATTATAGCTGCGATTCGTGGATGAAACTTTGCCCTCGAAATTACTATCGACTATTTTTATAGCGTCCATCGCGTGAGCTTCGAAAGCTAAGTTCATTCGTGTACGTGCACCAATGGCGCCAAGACAAGAGCGTTTCGTGGAAAGATTTGGCAGTTACTTCGCGGTGCAACATTTTAATTTAAAATATGATTTTAATTCAAACTTTGTACTGGACACAGTGAGTTATTGATTACTACTATGGTTTCGAGAGCAACAGTCCCTCTCACCATCGAAACTATGTATATAATTAATAACTCATATTGTGTGTGTTTTCATATTTAAAAAGAAAAAAAACTAACCCATAAAAACAGTTTTTATTATACTCCCTTTCTTTGTAAAATATAACAACAATTAAAGACGAATTAAAACATATAACATAACACTAAACTTACAGGAATTGAATATATTTCTAAAATGTCAGATGTTTTGAGCTTTTATATGACACTTCATGCTTTGAAGATTAAATTCTAAAAACATTTGTCAGTCAATTTAATTAATATTTTGATATAATTGTGAATTTTGCTGTCATCTGTGAACCAATTGTCATAAATTTTCGAAATTCGTAGTGAAGTACCTATTACATACTCAAATTTTAAATATTCCGTGACGTCGTCAGGCCGCTGTTGGTAGTAATCAAACATTTGTATGGTTTCCAATTTTAAAAAATCAATTAAATTTTCTAAAAATCCAAAATTATACTACAATTATTATTTTTTAACGAAAATTTGATAGATCTTCTTGATCGTCGCCACGAGTCTGCTTGCAATGTTTCAGCTCGATTGGATCCAAAGCTTTTTCGTCAAGAAAACAAGCAAGCAGACGCTACGAGTTAAAAGAAAGGAAGTAAAAAGAGATGTATGATTCAATGCCGTGGGCATTTTGTAAGCAGAATAGAATGACGCAACTGATACCAACTTTAACCGTAAATATTTGAGACGAGAATCTCTTCTTACTATCGAATATTTGATAACATTGAAATAGTGATACTAGACAAATGATTGAAGGCAATGGGAATGAAGAGTGTAGGAAGATGTGAAAAAAAATCTATATCAAAATAAAAAAAGGTTGCCTAAATAACCGAAATAACATAAAAGGCTAAATAACGAAATTAGAGAAGGTACAAAGTATTGTATACTTGGGCTGCAACTTAAATGAAAGATGGGATCCTTCGGTTGAAATCAGATGCCACATAGAGCAAGCTCGTGCAACCTTTATCCGCATGAAAAAGGTATTCTGCAGTCATAATCTCAACCTAGGATTACGAATTCGAATGGTCAGATGCTACGTGTTTTCAGTATTATTCTATGGAATGGAAGCATGGACGCTTACCGAAGAACTGATATAGACATGAGGCATTCGAGATGTGGATCGACAGAAGAATTCTCAAAATAAGCTGGGTGGACAGAGTTACGAATGAAGATGTTATGGCTCGGATGAATAAAGAAAAAGAAGTCATTAAAACAATAAAAATCCGAAAACTTCAATATCTAGGGCATGTGATGAGACATCCAGAGAAATACGAGATCTTGCATCTCATAATGCAGGGAAAGATTGCCGAAGTCGGGGCCCTGGAAGAAGGAGGACTTCATGGCTGAAAAACTTGAGGCAGTGGTTTGGCCAGTACACTGTGGAGCTGTTTCGGGCCGCAGTAAACAAAGTCCGCATAGACCAACATGATTGCCAACGTCCATTAAACGGACAGGGCACGAGAAGCAGAAGAAGAAATTACCCCTTTCAAAATGCGGCATGCTGTTTTTATACGAATGTATTTTTACAATAAAAATAAACAATGGTTTAGAGCAATGCCACTTTCGATATTTGCGGTAAATTCAAAAATGAACTATAATGACTACCCAGTTTATATCCCTCTAATGTACAAAAATAACAACAGAAAAAAGATGTCATTTTGTTTTACGCAACCGTAAATAGCGCAATTGTATTGTTTAATAAAATTTCGAATGGGGAAACGGACATTCACGGTGAGAACGCAAACATGGCCGCTCGTTGCATCGCCGTTTGAAAAGTGAAACTTCATCGTTCCACTTATTATTTGATAATGTTCGTTTTGTTGCATCCGCGTCTTGTTATAGTCATTTTCCAGGTTGGAAAGTGTCGCGGCGCTGGTCTGTAGATCGCCTCACCTGGCCAGCGCGCGCTCGCGACCCTGAACCATGGTACGTGCCAAAAATGCAAGCTCTGGAGTTCATCGAGCAACACACCATTCGACATTCTACATTATCGAAAGCACAAGCAAAAATTTTGCGGCGTACCTCAAAACCCTTTTTATGTTCATCAATACAATAATTTACTTGTTAGGAAATCACGACATCTGCGAAGCAGGTCTACAAGATCTTCTGTTTCAAACATTACAAATATAATTCCAACAATCCGCTAGATATCATATACTAACAAACTAACTAACTTACCATCACGCCGTTTCCCCGCGGGGGTAGGCAGAGAGGATAGACCGCCACACTCTTCTGTCCTGACATACAAATCTCGCCTCATCCACATTCGTACATCTTCGCATGCAAGCTCGCCGGTTGTTGAGGCTTCTAACGGGACCATCTGCCAGTATCTGTTTAATCTGGTCACGCCACGTCTTCCGCGGTCGCCCTCTCTTTCTGACGCCATCAACTATATCTATATAAAAATCTGTTAATCAAATATATATCTATATCATCAGGACTCTAACCAGTGCCGGGAAAATAAGTTCATTATTATGTTATATATCTACTTCTTTATTTAATTAATTACACCAACATGTTTCAGAAAAACCTTTCCATCGTCAGGGTGTTGTATAACTGTCAAAATATCAGAAACAAAAGACATTTCATTCTGATATTTTAACAGCTGTACAACATCCTGACGATGAAAGGTTTTTCTGAAACATGTTGGTGTAATTAATCAAATAAAGAAATAGATATATACAAATAATATAATCAATATTTTTTTTAAATGTCAATCATTATTATGTTCATTTTTTACTTTTACATTGAATTTTTGACTATAAGCGTGTTCCTTTTTAGTGAGGCGGCTATTATTTCGTATAAACATTTACTTTTAATTCGCAACGAATCTCAAAATAACCGTATACATTTTTTTTCCGGTAAATAGAGATTTTCCTGTGTATCTTTCGAAGGTATTCACAACGTTATATAATAATTCTGAAATATATGTCACCAATAGAGTATCACTGTGGCACCAACCAACATTACCAAGCCAGGCAACTTACACAAATGCGTTTTGTTTTAATATCGTAAGTATGTATACATAAACTTTCTTTTTATCGTTGCGTTTTGCCACATCAGTAATTCTAAGAAATAAAACTATTTACTTTACCGTGCATATCAATTTTAGTTATCATATTATCTTATGTCAGACATCTCTAGCAATCGCTAGAGACATCTCTGGCTCGGCGGGCAGGTAACAGCATCAAACTAGATTACATTACCATTACCTACACTTTAATCGCCTGCATTATAATATACCTACGAGTAGAATCACGTACGAAAATAATTATGACACAATATTATTTGTCGGAGCAGGCTCCTTTAATATTAAATTATATTGTACACTCGTAAATGTTGCAGTGGTTTATTTTAGATACTGGTCATTGCGATATCAAATAATTATTGATTGATTACCTACGGACCGGCTGATTCCTGCTCGGAAAAGGGTATTGTCGTTGGAGCACGTCTGCGTGTGGTTTAGACGACCACACGTATTTCGTTCAAGATACCTTCGAATGATATTTGTTTTTTAGGTGTTCAGAAATACAACGGCAGTTATATGTTATTTAAAGCATTCTAAGATAAAAAATTACGCAGCGAAATTGACTTTTCAATTATTTTTAATCCATTATTACAATTAGGATTAAATGCAATAGCTACAATACTTGTTCCAAATGGAACATCTAAGGATAAAATATTAGTGGTACAGAATCTTCCATTTAATCAATAATAATAAGATCATTTCATTAAGAGGATGAACATAATCAATTTCGTCAACAGAATCCAGTTTCTCGTGTCGTAACAAAATTCTTTGATAAGATGGCACATTCACTGCAAATGCATATTTCGGCGTTTTTTAACGAAAATGTGGGTTTTTATTATTCATTTATATCAGAATATATACTCTTGGCTGCAACTTTTAGGGCAATAACTTAGATAGAACCTTTGTTATTATATAAAAGTAATAAACTGGACATTATTTACAATAATTAATAAAATATAAGCATTAATCGAAAGGCCGCGGCCAAAAAATCGTTTTTAGTGTCCTAGGCGGCGCTAATTTTTTATGAATATTTATATGTACGCATAATATGTTTTTTTATACGTATAAAGTGCACTTCATTATCTCGAATTTTTACTAAGGAAATCAAGAAATATTCAATATTAATAAAGTTATAATGTTTTAAATTTAAGAAATTTTTACATTTTTTGTTGATTTTAAAAAGCTTTTTATTTGTATAAAGAGAGGATTTTAAACAGTATATTCTATTTATTCCCGTATTTTGAGGCTTCACTCACTTAATAAAAGTTATTTTTTTAAATAAAAGTATCACTAATCTCTATCCTCTTCCGTACGTACCCTTGTGGCCGCATTTTGTTTTCAAACACGCTTAAGGGTCAGTGCGAAGTGAGCTGTCATTCGCTGTCTTTTGTAGGTATTGATTGATACATACCAACCTTTATGCGAAATAAACACCCTAAAAATCGCAGCATCCTTTTTTAGTAATTTGGATAGTCATTGATGGTAACCAATGGTATATAATAAACTGTAGATACGTTACAAGCGTGAAATCTTGGCAACTCAAAAGTAAGGTAATTAATTGCCTTACTTGCATTCGTTATTGAACGGACCTTCTTTCTGATCGGGCGCGACGCAACGCCGAAAAAAAGGTCCGGGGAAAAAGGAACATAGTATCATACACTATTGTAAGACTGAGTATGTTATTTTAGTCACCGTGACTTCAAATTACCTGATTTTTACGCGATTACTTGATTATGTGATTTGTTGTCTCTCAATGCAATATTTGCTACATATGAAGGCCGGCTAGTATGGGAAAAATGTGTCTATATTATAATACGTCAATGGACGGTACTCATTTTATGTTCTGCAGCCGGTACAAATGGCGGCGAGCGAGACTAGCGCTGGAGTCTCCGATTTTTGGTGGCCCGCGCGACGGCGAAAAAATAGTTGCGCGTTAGTTATCCGAAATCGAGGTCCGGCCGCGACGAGTGAAAGTGTTGGGTGAAAAATGGAAAAGGCAGTGGCCGCGGTCACGGCGGCGCGCGCGCGGCAACCGTGAACACTATCGGCGCGTTGACAAAATGTCGCCGACGCCATTGTTTCGCGGTAACGACGCGACCGGCTGCCTCCGTGTCGGCGGTGCTGGCTGCTGCAGCTGTAGCCGAAGACAGTTCTAATTGGCCGGTAACTAAATAACATTTGTGTTACCTCTAAACAAGGCGGGAAGACGGGTGCTAGTGCGAGGACTTGTCAGCTTATTAAACATCGTCGGAGTACCACAATAATGTTAAAATCTAAAGTAGAGATGCACCGAAATTCGGTGCACCTCTACTTTAGATTTTAACTTTCACATTCGGTATAGCCGAACTTTGGCAACTTTTACCGAACTTCGTTTACATCTGCCGAACTTCGGCAGCATTTTAATTAACTAGCTTTTGCCAGCGATTTCGTTCGTGTAGACTTCGATTTCATCCCACAGAAACCTATTACTGGGAAAAGAGTAATCTTTGTGCTTTTTCAGACAATAATCTATCTCTGTGCCAAATTTCATCCAGATCCGTTCAGTCGTTCTGGCGTGATTGAGTGACAAACATTCATCCATCCATCTAAACTTCCACATTTATAAATATTAAATAAGTAGGATGTAAATAAAAAATGGAAAAGTATAAAGAAATTTAATTTAAAATGAAATCTAGATAAAATGTTGATTTTTAAGTAAATAGGGTAACGTGTGAATGGATCATGTTTTTTATTCTCTAGAAAAGAAACCACATCAAGTATCAACAATATGCTTTAATAAAATAATAAATTTTAATATATAATAAATTCTATAACAACTATCCAGAACTACGTCGTGCCGCTTAATTAATTTCGACTTAATGATCGACAATACTGAAATTATGCAGAGCATTGGTTTGTATGTTCCTGATAATTACCTTAGACATCGTCAGCATAGATTGTTTCACATTCCAATATACAGGACCAACCTGCCGATGGTTATGCCTGTTGGAAAAGCTACAGCTATGCTGAACAAGATCGCTTTGGATATTGATATATTCCATGTGTCTGAGGGGGTTTTCCGAAGCAGGATTCTCCTACACCTTTGACCAGATTGTACAGGTCACTTTTAATTGTTTAATAATTGTTTAATAATAAATTAGTATTTTAATACACAATATGTATATGTGTGTGTATGTATGTATGTATATGTATATGTGTATGTATGTATACATATGTGTTTATGTATATGTGTATATGGATGTGTATGTATATGTGTATATGTATATTTTTAGATGTAAGTTAATAATATGTATGCATTGAACATAATGTTTGTAATGTACATATTATGTAATAAATAAAAATTGAAAATTGAAATTGAAATTGAAATTAAAAACACAGAGTAAATAATCAATCACAAGTGTTTTCGTGATGGCGATCTGACCTGTTCATCGGGCAAAAGCGCACGAAATTTAACCGAATTTCGAATTCGACATTCGGCAGAACCCAAATTCGGTGCATCACTATTTTAAAGCATTTTTTTTCGAAATTCTAAAAAATAAATAGCTAAATTTTTTCAAAGTCATTTTGGCTTGATTTTGATCGATCAATGGAAGTGTCCGCGGTCTACGTATTCGGAAATAAAAATTATGAGCAGCGAGCACCGCCAGCGTTTAATGAACTAACCATAGACATGCTATAAATATAGACTAGTTACAAACCAAAATATCTGCTACACAGAACGACAACACGAATTACTGTGAACATAGACGCACATTGCGGGAGTTGGTCTAGGGGTGTCCAAAATGTATAAATGTCCGCACGATATATATATATATATAAATATGAATACAATACACAACCCTGTTTATACATAGAATAAATACCGCAATTCGCTACTAACTTCATATGCATTCGTTGTTAAAAATTATGTTTTATTGTCCTTTCTTATACGTGGTTATGAAAATAATTTCTATCACTTTCTGACTGATACTACTTTCAGCAGAAACTAGATGTCTCAGATATGTTTTTAGTGACTGGTCTATATTTATAGTACGTCTATGGATTTAACCCGCTAATTCATTACCCTGTCCGATGATTTCACTCATCTGTGTTTGAATCATGCTGAACATTCGACGTTTAAAAACCACGACGGGTTATAGGAGGTAGTCCATCACGCGATACAACATCGGTGACCTCCTGATATTTCAACATCGTGCACACATCCTCCAAAAATATCGTAGGCATATGCATTATATAGATCCAAAGATATAGGGTCTATTTTGGGAAATATTCGACCGGATAATTAAAATTAATCAGATCGCAGCGAAACTGAAATGTTTGTTTGTGGTTACGGCACTGCACATAAATGAAAATCAGCCATTTCAACAAGGTTACTTGGCCACTTGATTAACGTTAGCGGTGCTAACATTCGTGGTAATAATTGGGTTAAGACAATATACTTCGTAACATGTAATCCGATTACACAAGCAGGACATGCAGCAAGGTAGATATTCAGATATTCATTTCAATTTCAACACTCGGGCGAAAATGCTAACTACAAACCAACAAGCCACGCGACACAACTCTACTATTTGATTACTAGCAATATCAAGCCGTTGATCATATATACGTATGCCTTTGTCTTTCTAATGGAAAAAGTTACAATTTATTTGGAATAAGGTGTCGCGACTTTGTACCGCACCATCATGTACCTAGTAAAGTTGCAAGTACAAAATATGTACATAGTAGGTAAGTACAGGAAGACATCTTTTCGTTTAAGAAAGGCAGTCGAATTAGAATGTGTAAACCGTGAGTAAACATACAAATTCGATTGCCTTCCTTGTATTGGTGTTTACGTATGTACACACGGCTTACACATACCAATTCGATTGTCTTTCTTAAACGGAAAGAGGTCTACACAAAAGAAGCCCGACAGTAAAATATTTTGTTATCTATATCTACACTACTATATTCACAACACTATACACCCCAACCATAGTATTGTTAAACTTTCACCAATATTTATCCCACCCATTTTAGATCCCCCCCCCCCCTCCCCCGTTAGATCCCTGATTGTTCTGTAGGCTAGTTAGTGCATGCTTGTATCTGACGAGATTAACACGCATGTGATCAATATTGGCGAAAGTTTAACAATAGTATGGTTGGGGTGTATAGTGTTGTGAATATAGTAGCGTAGTGTTGGTCCTGACGAAGGGACGGGTAAGTTAACTAACGTTCTGTTACAATGATTTTTGTCACTTGTAAACGCCAGCCAGTCTCTTATGACCAGTTAAAAAAAATGCTTTTGCTATTCTTACTGTCTTCAGTTCGCGATACTCCTGCGAGCACCATTTACACTAGTATGAATCTCATAAAGAAAATTGAAGAGATATCATCATAACATGACGTAGACAATGTTTAAATAGGTGTGTTTATACAATAAAGATACTTGTATATTGATATTTGTGTACTTAAGGCAATTAATAATAATACTTTTCGTTTAGTAATAAAATAATTAAAAGCCCTTCCTGGGCGAGATACGGTAAACATCAATTCATAGTAAAAAAATACACTTCCCTATGGTTCTTGAAAAGTTTATAGATCCTTATATTACGCATACATACATTGCTCTTTTGTCTCGCAAGTTCGCCGACCGCTGATCCAAGTCAATATTTTATAGCGCGTATAATATTTTACTGTTTTATTTTCATGGATGTGATGATTACTTTTATTTCGATTTATTTTTTCCTATCAAGATATATATGATTATAATTAGGAATTTACTTTGAATCATTATTTTTAATAATACCGCCTACATTTTACCGATTAAATGTTAACAGAAAAAGAAATCATTACAATAAAAAACAGTTGATTACAATATGCGACATCGAGAAAAATATCAGATCCTCTTCTTGAGCCTTCGTCTCTCCACTTCACACCTTCTCCATACCCTTCCATTCTTCCTTGCTGTAGGCATTTGTTCCCCCCCACAGCAACTATCGTCGGCCCATCTCTTTTGAGGCCTATTTTATTATCCCAAGCTCTGGGAGTCCATCTTGTCTTCCTGCCTTCCAACATACCCTGCCCATTGCCATTTTAGATTCGCTGCACGATCCATGATATCCACCACTCTAAGTTCTGCAACTAATTTCATAATTTCTTATTCTTTCTCTTAGGCTTATATGAAGCATGTTAGGTAGTCTTAGTATAGTATATGTATTTAAGACCCTGAATGGAGATAACAGAGGTGTGAAGATAGATGTCACTTAAGTCACCTAAGATTTGCCGACGACACAGTAGTTGTGTAAGTGAAAACATTAATAAACCAAGTACCTATGTATAATGATAAAAAGACCTAAACGAGGCTTCGAGGAAAGTTATTCTCAATATGTAAGAATATAAAGAAAACAATAAATCTATATTATGATTAGTAAAAACGCATCGATTAGTGCGTGGTTTTTCCATTGCCAAAGCAAAGCTTGAAAAAATAACTACATCGTACGATTTTGTTTTTAAAGAAACAGCCAATGGACAACTAGCTACGCAGGGCCGAACGAGGATGAACACCACCACCCACGTGGTCTAACGTTTTCACGGCCACTCAGAATCTTACGGTTTTTGTCTTGCGGGGTATTATGCCGTGTTTTTACGACCTTTGTGGCCGACGTTTCGGATCCCATTGCAGGATGGACCCTGCACTTCAACACTTACAACAACACATCAGGGCTGATGTGTTGTTGTAAGTGTTGATGTTGGACTTGCAAAACACGGTATTTCAAGCCAATATTAACTAAGCCGACCACGACACCAACGCTCACAACAACACATCAGCCCTGGTGATGGACCCTGCAATGGGATCCGAAACGTCGGCCAGAAAGGTCGTAAAAGCACGGCATAATACCCCGGAAGACAAGAAAAAAATCAGACGACCACCACCGGCGTTTTGTAGCGTAATACAATTAAGAATATCGTGGATTGGATTAATAAATAGATTACAAGGATTAGATATTCAGCGATGTCCTGGCTACTCGGCTATACTCTGGCCTGCGTTAAAGTGGCCAGTATAATAATAAAACTTGACATGACAAACACAATGAATAAAAGAGGCAGCGGCAAAAATTACAGATGACGATTCACGATCGACATGGCGCCTCGACAAAATATGGACTCGAGAGCCTACATGCCTACAAATCTCTAAATATGAAGCGATCCACGCGGTGAGGAAGCCAGACAATGGTATTACGTGTACGGCAATTACTATTATTTGTCATTATAACATGTGCACCGCACTACGACGCTTACTGCGACATTACTGCCACACCTGACTCTTGGATGCCAATTTTGACGTCACTGAGATTGAAAATACCAATGATCGAGGTCGTGACGTTATCCTGGCAAACTGACTGCTCGGCGCTTCTCAGAAAAAAGTTTGGCATAATCCAAGATCATGGTCCCATAGTATATACAATGAAAATGAGTATTTCACTATGTAATTGAATGTCCTGATTACAAAACGAAAGATAATTAACGCTCAAATAAGAAGTATTAAATAAGACATTACACTTTAAAGTTTCGAAAATTTTACCATACATTTTGAATGTCAGTCATTTAAGAACCATGGAAAAGGGTATATAAAAAAAAAAGCTATTCATCACATTTCTTTCGTCTATAAAAAATATAAATTTGTCATGTAAACTTATGTATTAAATAAGATATTACAATTTAAAGTTTCGAAAATTTTACCATACATTTTGAATGTCAGTCATTACTTTAAGAACCATGGAAAAGGGTGTATAAAAGAAAAAGCTATTCATCATATTTCTTTCGTCTATAAAAAATATAAATTTGTCATGTAAACTTTGTCAAATCATTGTCTATGATTTACAGATTTTTCCTCAGATATTGCCAGTGATATGTCAAAATTTACATTTTTCGAAACTTTAAAATGTAACATATTATTTAATACTTACTATTTAAACATAAATTGTCTTTCATTCTATTATTAACACATTAATAATATAGTGTAATACATATTTTTATTATATACGCGATGGAACCATAAACTTGGATTTAGCCAAAAGTTTGTCTGCTTGTTATAAATAACTATTTCGTCTCATTCCAGTGCCATATTCGGATAAAATTGTTTCATCAAATGAACAGCCGACGCTAAAAGAACACATATTCAATAGCGGCAAATCTCAAAACATTACAAAGCCAGCGAGCTCGCTACAAGTGAACGATATTTATCGTGGCTCTGTCGACCGCGATGGGAGCGCATTATAAATATTTTCGGCGGACTCACACGAGGCTTCTCGGGCTGCGGCTTGAAGGAATGCTGGATCCTGGCTCTCGGCCTGCGGGCCACTGGCCAGGAGGAGGCCGGGGGGCCGGCAGAGGCCTGTCCCGGGGACTGGGTCCAGCCGGAGCGCCCCCCGCTCCCTGCGCTGCCGGCCGGCAGCACGTACAGCATCACGCTGATGCGGGCTCTGGATGCATCCTAACCGAGCGTCATTGGTAATCGTGAGCTGCAAGTTGACTAACTGAAACTGTCGAACACTATCCACATCCAGCCCAACTAAAGCGGAGTGCGGTACTCCCAAAAGACAGCTGATAAGCGTCAGAACGTTCATCCAATGTTGATGTTCGTAGGTAAATATTATGGCTTTCACATAACCGCCACTAGTAACTGAGAGTAAACACTGTCCGATTGAAAAAACAAGCGAAAATAAGAATATATTTTTGAAGTGATAAATGAAGTCACTCGGGAAATTGCTAAACTTTTAGACGTCTGGGAGAAGAATCCACAAAATGCTAACTCGAAGGAGGGAAATCAGAATGTGGTTTCGGAAACGTCAAATCGTCGCGAGGAGATGGAGCGGGCGCAGCGCCGACACCCACGCGGCTCGGGGGGCGAAAACCGACTGCATGCGGAGTAAACACGGCGCGGCGCGTTGCCCCGCGGCCGCGCGTGCGCCAATCCGTGCAACAACATCGGACAGCGATAGCTACACCGTTAAAGATGAATTGACGGATAAAGGGGTCAGCGGGGCTAACAAACCCAGACTGCAGATGTCTTATCAATCAAACCATAATCGAACACATTCGGTTGCGGAGAAAGAACGCGACTCTCGTCGAGTGCAGCTCGCTGTTGCATATCCGTACCCGTCGCTGATAATGCCACAGGTACCTACGATATCAGACAAAGAAACGCGATGTCAGCGTCTGCCGTGAATAAACCCGACGAATGTTGACGTGAATTTGTAAAATTTATAATACGAGGAGCGTAAGGTTGCGGGAGATATCTACATTTGGTTAGATGTTCGATGAGGTATACAAAAATTCACGGCAACTAATTTTAAATCAAAATTTCTCGTTGCGAGGACTCCACAGTCGTTTCACGACGAATTGTTTATATAGATAAAAGCAACTTGATGTTTAACAGGGGATATATTTCTCGCATTTCAGTTAAAATAGTTTTAAAAAAGAAAAAACCTCGATGATTCACAAACTTACCGAGCTCTGTGGAGAATTTGTCACGCTTGGAGTTCTCTGAACAGTCACCAAAGCCATAACACACGCACAAACACATTAATTAACTAAATATTGTCTCTAAAATATAACAGCACAACACCACAATTACTCAAAAACAGAAACGTCAAACGAAGGATTCATCTGTCAGCCATGTTTAGCCAATTCAATTTACAATCATGAAGGTAGCCGAGAGCAGCTGCTGCGCAAGGTCGACATTGTCGCGGGATTTTTTTTATAAAAAATATATGGCATTAAGAATGCAAGTTATGCTTAAATTTATTTAAAAAATTACTGAAACATAAGTTTCATAAAAAAGGTCAAAATAGTTTTAACACTACGTTATTTCCACTCAGAAAATTTAAAATACGACCAAATAAGTCTACTAGCACACTCTAGTGAGAAATGCGAGAAACACTTCTTAAGATTTTCTGGTGATACCAGTTGTAAAAATAAATTATAAATATTTTTCTTGACTAACGACGTAATCAAATAATTTCAAATTAAATTAATAAAAAATGGATCATTTCCGTAAAATTTCACAAATTAAAATTTCTAGTAGATATTGCATAAAGTTATTTTATTTCTCAATTAGATTTATTTTAACAATTTTATCGCGGAGATCATATCAACGATTCTAATGCAATTTTAAAATGCATGGGCTCAGGCATGTGAAATATACTTTTCTTATATGCATCTCAAGGATGTTTTAAAGGTGTTTCAAATTATATTACATTATTATATTATACTAATGATGCATTGAGATCCAAATCTTAAATAACGGTTATCATGTAACCGATTAAAATAAAGGTTTTCTATCACTATTTGAAACATCCCACTGTGTACCCTTAAAAATATGACCTTATTAAAAAATATATTTTTATATTTTAATTAATTATATATACGTGTATATAGGTAAGTAGGTATTTATAAATAGACCGCAAACTATAAAGGCCAGGCTATTGCACTTTCCAAGTGTCAATTGTTTATTTTAAAAGCAAAATACCTATCATCTATAAGTTAATTATAGATTACATTATGCTTTTAATGTAGAAAATTATAAGTAAGTTAAATGTCCGTATTTAGAATGACAAATTGTCTTTTTATTATCTGCACCCGTGATATCTCCAAAATCTACAATTACAACAACAACTGAACAAGTTACTGCCACCAAACGTAGATGTTTTAGCTTACCTTTGAAGGACAATGGATTCAGTGACTGTATTAATGTTATTTTGCGATGTTTATGGCATACGTTTAATCAATAAAATGTACGCTTTTATGTGAAATAATGTACATAAGTTACTCTTCGTTTCCCGTATACAAACTTAACTCTTAAAAGTTAAATTAAACAATAATGGTTAAGATTTTTCACTATCCATTTAACTCAATGCCTTGTCAGAGTCCATTGTGTGTAATACAGTATTAAGACAGATGTAAAACTATATGTTCGATAATGTCAATCTCCAAAGCTAGTTTAAAGTAAATTATTATTTTAAAAAAATGTGCATATTTTAAAATACTTACGATCACGTTGCTTTAGCACAGGAATTGGCAGAGAATAACTCCTGTTGTGACATCCAACTCTCACTTCGTCCACATTCATACACCTTTTCATGCACCATTTTAGATTTTTATTTATTTTAAAAATGGGCATCTTCCGATGATAGTATGAATATTATTGATGTTACAAAGAATTGGATTAAAATTTGTTTAAAGGCCCATCTTTTAAATAGAAATTCAGTCAAGGTGGGTTGTTTCATCAGTAGTGAAGGTATAAGTTGTAAATAAAATTGCGCGTACAGCACCTTCTTTATTACTGTATATATTATATACTATTACAATTCTATAATTCGAGCTGGAATCAACAGGCACAGAATCCCAAAACAAGTTGCAGATCCAGCTGCGGCTGCATTCTTAAAATCCTTATTCGCGCTCTGCATTCACGAAAGCGGTCTGCTCCTGTTTTGACTACTTTTCTCACCTTCGGGACATTGTTTACATCTCGACTCCCTCGGGATCGTTCGATTACTTTTTTTATGGCATGACGAAATCTGTGGAGTAGAAAAACGCATGTAAAGTATAATTCTTTTAGTAGATTTATTATTTTTATTTAATATAATTTACCGACTGATATAATTTACAGATTTATTTAATGTAATTATTATAGTAGAAAAACGCTTGTAAAGGTCGAGGGTTCGAATTTCACCCCAGACCAGCAAGTTAGTCCTATTTTCATAGCACAAGCGTTTAGCTTAGATTGAAAATTGAAAGATTATTGATGTGACACGTATTCCGTGTTCGCATCTCCATTTTAAAAAATATATAATTATAAATATTACATATAAATATTACAATTATAAATTATATATAAATTATAATTAAAAATATTAATATTATTATTAAATTAATTGGCAATATCAATTTATATACATATATTACTTACATATATCACAGCGGTGAGTATATAATAAATATATTAATATATTATATTGTTGGCTCCTCAGAAATAACGCTTTTCTTACTGGTGCTCTCTTACTACTTACCAACTTAATGACTGATAACGTGTAGTAATGGACTATCTGTGATCAAACACGTGGTGTAAATGAACTATTTATAATTTTTTGACGCATAGTGGAGTCATTTTAGCGCTTAAAATGTTAAAACTTAGGAATTTAACTACTTTAAACAAATTATTATTAAAGCTTTTGGATTCTATACCGTTGCTTCTCATTTAATAAAAAAAAACAAGAGAGCAATTAAAAAATGGGTAAATATTTCAGTAATTTCTATAAAACATAATTCAGAAGGTTTCACATTAAAATACAATCAAGGTAATTGGATTCCGAGGTTAAAACCTAAAGTGATTCCACTAGCAGTATAAGCTTAGAAACGTCATTACTGATAAAATTTTAATAGTTTAAATATAGGTACTTACATAATAACTCTTCGCGGATATAATCAAACAATCACATGACACAAACGCAAATTATCACTAAACACGTGATAAATATTAATAAAACAACGTATGCGTAGTACCTCAGCTGTTCTTACCGTTGTGTATATGTCACTACCTTTTTCTCCACTTCCGTGGCTTTGGATTTTATAGCTCTCTTTCTCTTTTTTTCTACGTCACATCTTTCTTTTCTCTCGTATAACGAAATGTGCCTAAACGTGACGCGTCCTTGAAATTTTACTCTCAATTCTCGTCCGCTTATCGATTATCGAATCGTTTTAGCAAGCCATTTTTCAATTTGTTTTGCTCGTTTTATAAATCATTCGTTATGGGAGATGCTCGTTAAGCGAGGTTTCTGGTGACGGGTGCCGCATCAATAGCAATCGAAATATCCATGTTGTCTGTCTTTAAATATGAACGCAATTTTAGTCTAAGTTATATAGCAACATTACCAAGACCATTGCCATAGATAAATAATGTAAATTAGGGATGGGTCGTCGACGTATTTACCGTCGACGAAACGAGACCGTCCACGTCCATCCATCGACGAGACGATCAACTAGTTGAATTCGTCAACTAGTTGACGCGTCAACTTCGTTACGCGGACGTCGCGGACGTTCTATCTAAACATCGGGACGATGGTCAACTGTCTACGGTTCAACGCGACGCTTCTCGACGGCTCAACCGTTGGCTATTTTTATGACGTTAATTTTTAAAATTTAAAGAAGTTCGAAGGAATATAGTTTCGGGGAAAGTAAAACCGCTACTTGTGCTTATATGTAAAAAGAAATATTTTATTATTTATTTGTTTACGCACATTATAGGCTTTTACATATTGTTTTATATACTTCTTTCTATATATAACAAAGAAAGAAGTAGGTATACACAGCAATATCAGGTGTTAGCAGTAAAATATAAATATAAACTACATATATAAGTAGTGAAAGTATTGGGTATAAGCATTAAAATGTGAGTAAATAAAATGGAAGGAAACAATGATTTTGCGTAATAAAGGCACCAGTCATGAGGTGCGGTAAAAAATACTTTACATTTATTTATTATCTATAAATTTATAAATAAATACATAATTTAAAAATACTTTACATTTGAGATGTTATATAGAAATTTATTGAAGAATACATCTTTCAAAGTCAGGCTTTCACTTTGTGGTGACATTATTAATAAATAAATATATCTGTATTATTTGTCAACTTTAGTTTAAGGCTCAATCTGAGAAAAGGAACATTGTTCCCGAAACATGTAAAAAACCAATAAAAAGTGGTGTAAACAAAATTATAATAGATTTATTTTTTTATCTATAAAGTTGAAAATAGGGAATTTTTAATAAAAATTAATTAAACCTAAATTCAAGATTATATTACATATATAATAATTAATGTTGGACTCCTGAATAAGGACCATAGTTAGGTATAGAAAATTTTATTCCCTACAAGTTTGTTTATCATTTATATGCTAAAGTTGAAAAGTAAGGAAATAACACAATAATTAAATTTTAGCATCCCTTTTCAGGTAAATATAAGAAGTCGAGATCGATCGAATAAAATATTGATTTTAGAAAAATATCTAGCCGGCCTGTTAATTAATAATAGTTCAATAAAAAATAAAATAATTAAACAGAATTGTTTTATTTTATACAGCGTAAAATTGGGAATTCACCGAATCGTCGCACGTGACATCACAAAAAATCAAGTAAAAAAATAATAGATAATAGCTTATTAAGCCTATCTCGCCCTACGCATGTATTCAAATTTCAAATCTCTAGTCATAGTTCGTGTACACAGATCTGCACTCTATGGTAGTGTACTTTAGAGTTGAAATGAAATTACCCGTCGAGCCGTCTATGACGTTTATGGCATTTACAAGTCGACAGCGAGAGATGAGAGAGAAATAAACGGAGACGTTTTGTCTTGCTCTCGCTCGTTGCTTTGTAATCTCAAATCGTCCACCGACCACGGCGTCCGCTGTCCACCGTCTACGAATTCAACTAGTCCATGCGATAAACGTAAACCGTCGACGCGTCGATGCAACGTCAACGGTTGATTTCAACTAGGGATGGGTCGTCGACGTATTTACCGTCGACGAAACGAGACCGTCCACGTCCATCCATCGACGAGACGATCAACTAGTTGAATTCGTCAACTAGTTGATGCGTCAACTTCGTTACGCGGACGTCCCGGACGTTCTATCTAAACGTCGGGACGATGGTCAACTGTCTACGGTTCAACGCGACGCTTCTCGACGGCTCAGCCGTTGGCTATTTTTATGACGTTAATTTTTAAAATTTAAAGAAGTTCGAAGGAATATAGTTTCGGGGAAAGTAGAACCGCTACTTGTGCTTATTTGTAAAAATAAATATTTTATTATTTATTTGTTTACGCACATTATAGGCTTTTACATATTGTTTTATATACTTCTTTCTATATATAACAAAGAAAGAAGTAGGTATACACAGCAATATCAGGTGTTAGCAGTAAAATATAAATATAAACTACATATATAAGCAGTGAAAGTATTGGGTATAAGCATTAAAATGTGAGTAAATAAAATTGAAGGAAACAATGATTTTGCGTAATAAAGGCGCCAGTTATGAGGTGCGGTAAAAAATACTTTACATTTATTTATTATCTATAAATTTATAAATAAATACATAATTTAAAAATACTTTACATTTGAGATGTTATATAGAAATTCATTGAAGAATACATCTTTCAAAGTCAGGCTTTCACTTTGTGGTGACATTATTAATAAATAAATATATCTGTATTATTTGTCAACTTTAGTTTAAGGCTCAATCTGAGAAAAGGAACATTGTTCCCGAAACACGTAAAAAACCAATAAAAAGTGGTGTAAACAAAATTATAATAGATTTACTTTTTTATCTTTAAAGTTGAAAATAGGGAATTTTTAATAAAAATTAATTAAACCTAAATTCAAGATTATATTACATATATAAAAATTAATTAAACCTAAATTCAAGATTATATTACATATATAAAAATTAATTAAACCTAAATTCAAGATTATATTACATATATAATAATTAATGTTGGACTCCTGAATAAGGACCATAGTTAGGTATAGAAAATTGTATTCCCTACAAGTTATATCATTTATATGCTAAAGTTGAAAAGTAAGGAAATAACACAATAATTAAATTTTAGCATCCCTTTTCAGGTAGATATAAGAAGTTGAGATCGATCGAATAAAATATTGATTTTAGAAAAATATCTAGCCGGCCTGTTAATTAATAATAGTTCAATAAAAAATAAAATAATTAAACAGAATTGTTTTATTTTATACAGCGTAAAATTGGGAATTCACCGAATCGTCGCACGTGACATCACAAAAAATCAAGTAAAAAATAATAGATAATAGCTTATTAAGCCTATCTCGCCCTACGCATGTATTCAAATTTCAAATCTCTAGTCATAGTTCGTGTACACAAATCTGCACTCTATGGTAGTGTACTTTAGAGTTGAAATGAAATTACCCGTCGAGCCGTCTATGACGTCTATGGCATGTACAAGTCGACAGCGAGAGATAAAAGAGAAATAAACGGAGACGTTTTGTCTTGCTCTCGTTCGTTGCTTTGCATTGCGTTAATCTCGAATCGTCCACCGACCACGGCGTCCGCTGTCCACCGTCTACGAATTCAACTAGTCCATGCGATAAACGTAAACGGTCGACGCGTCGATGCAACGTCAACGGTTGATTTCAACTAGTCCGTCCATTCAACGCCCATCCCTAATTTCAACTAGTCCGTCCATTCAACGCCCATCCCTAATGTAAATGTCATTTTCAAATAACAAAACAATAGCGAAGGGAAAAACTTCATTTCAGAATGAAGACTTCAACACGCACACGTTCACCAATTTGAACACTACAATGTGTTCGCTTCATTTGTAGTCCTAGTCGGCGAGCGGCGAATGCTCTTTTAGTACAGAGCGGAACCTTCGCTCGCGAGCGGAAAGCTCGCGGGCGCTCTAAGCTCCGATCTCCGATACACCGGATCAGTCGTCCTTGACGTGTCGCCGCGAGCACTGGTTGTGGCGGGCGCGGCGCGCGAACACGAATGAATGCATATTTTACTCTAGTTTTTGATGTCGTGTTTATATCACGTGACTCATATAGAATTGCGTGCCATATACACTAGATAATGATAATGATAATGTGCGTTTGATAATATTATGGAAAGAAATATTGTAGCCTTCCGAGTTTTAAAAAACCGTGTCCTAGGTATCACCATATATAAAATACTTTTAAAGTTATATACACCGTAACTGCCGTTTAAAAAATTAGCTTATACAAATGAACAATCGTATTCAAATGCTTCGCAAATAGTGTTCAATAACAACAAGGAAATTTTAAAATAACGAATAATTACGCATAAGCTGCCGTATTGATTCAAAACTTTGACATAAGCAATGTCATGCAAAAGCCGTGGTTGAAAAAGAGATGATCCTTATTTACAATATAATATATTATAACGTGCAAGTTATAATATTTTAATATATTACAACGTATATATGTATATACACATATAATATAGGTATTTATATACCTAAAATCTTTAATGCGTGCGGTGATGTATAAAACAGCTGGAAACAAAAATAAACACACAAGAGTTTTAAAAACAATGTTTTAACATAGAATGCTAAAATAAACACACAAGGTGCAATGAATTAAAAATGTCTATAGACAAATTTAATGTTTATGTAAAAAGTCTCGTATACACTGATAAAAATAGATTTTAAATGTTTTTAAACCGCATCCAAAAAATATGTTTTTAAACTTACTAAAACACTCGTCGTATGTTATTAAAATGTTTCACTAATTTAAAGATGTTAATTAAATACGGATAACTAAAATAACAAAAACAACTTACGAAATACTGTACGCAATACCAAAAAACCGAACAATTTTGTGATGTATATTTTCAATACGTATCTGTCGCACAACACGAAACGCGAAGGTACATATATGAACTAATCTAATCACCTAATCAGTAATCAATAAATACATCAACTAATTACTCAATATAGTGCGAGTACAAAAAGGTACCTTTGTTGAACCTTTGTAATAGGCTAATACAATGTACTGAATGTACCCATTGACCCATTCACTTAAATTTAATGGTCGCGTTTATATTTGTATGTGCGGTGAGGAGCGCCACCGCACATACAAATACTCACTGTGCTAAAAATTCAAAATGTGCTATTCAATTCATACTACATTGTGCGTTTTGTGCGATGTGCGTTTTGTGCGTTTTGTGCGATGTGCGTTTCGTGCGAGCTCGCACATGTGTAATGTGTACTATGTGTAGTGTGTGCAAAGACTGCAAAGGAGCGCGAGCGCCAGCCGTCGCACGTACAAATATGAACGCGACCAGATGGGTCCGCTCTGTACTGCGTAGAGTGCGTAGGACTACAAATGAAGTAAATGTGCGATTAAAAACGTGTGTAGTGTACGCTTCAGTACAATGTAGTACTACATTGTAGTACTTAGTACAGAGCGGACCCATCGCTATTCTGTGTAGCGAAGGGAAAAACTTCATTTCAAAATGTTCACACGTTCAAAATGCACACACACGTTCACCAGTTTGAAGACTACAAAGTGTACACTACAATTGTAGTACTACGAAATGAAGTGAAGTAAATGAAGTGAAGTAATGAAGTAATTGTAGTATTAATGAAGTGAAGTAATGAAATGAAGTAATTGTAGTATTAATGAAGTGAAGTAATGTAATGAAGTGAATTAATGAAATGAAGTAATTGTAGTATTAATGAAGTGAAGTAATGAAATGAAGTAAGTAAATTTTTAAATGAAATGAAGTATTTTTTTCCCAAATAAAAATTTAGCGAGCTAAAAAAAAAAAAAAAAAAAGTAACATTTGGCGACCTAAAAAAAAAAAAGGTCGCCAGACAGATTTCTTCGTTCGATTCCAAGATTTCTCCGTTTAGCTACATCAACTTCCCAAAAATTTTTTCATAACTCCCAAAATTTTTCAAACCATGGGGGGGGGGTTGTTACAGATTCCAGAAAATTCTTCATATATCTACATCAACTTTCCAAAAATTTCACGTAAAAAATACACTATTTAAAATGTGTTTCTCATACTTTCGATAACTTTGAAGTATATGTACTTTGTAGTGTTCGCTTTGAAATGAAGTGTACTATTTGAAGTTTATACTTTCAATAACTTTGGTGTTTGTAGTTTGTAGTGTGCACTACACATCAAAATGTGCGAAGTGTGCACTTCAATGTAGTGTAGTACTACATTGTAGTAGTGAGTACAGAGCGGACCCATCACTACAAAACAATGACATAACCAAACAAATTATTGTAAGTTGTAATATGGCCAAGAAAAGTTTATTTTCATAAATATTTTGAATTCGTGTTATTTTCTATGTTCTCTATTTGTTATATTAGCCCAATGAAGCACATTTTCATAAACATTTGCAACGATTTGGCTTTCGGTATTCCATAGATACTTATTTGTAGGTTATATGCACATAACTATACAATAGTTTTTCTAACATTCTTGCAGACCTCGCTTAAAATCAATATATGGTTCAATATGGTTGTGCTATACAATATCTGATACGAGTTGTCAATCTGATATAAAAATAACGGTAGATAGTCAAGATTACTTCTAATTTTAGTTTTGTTTTGTCAATTTATTTTGAAACGGAAATGTCTTATTATTCATGCAGAGGTGCTCCGGTATGCGTCCGCTTTGGAATAAGTTCAAATTGATATACGTCGCGTTTGAACGCGAAAAGTTCTGTTTGGTATAAAACCTTTGGAAAAGAGAAATTAAAGTTGATAAAATGTTCATTTATTTCTTGCTTTTGGATAGAAGCGACATTGATTATCGTATTCAGAAGTCTAAGTCCGAAGCATCTCCAATCTAAAAAGTGAAAAAGATGACATAATGCTGTAGTAATTCTAATGCTCAATAAAAACTAATTTTGTTCTATACAAGCTAGAAATTAGTAAGAGATAGGGTGACCACAATAATGGAATTCTGCCTGAAATTACATATAAAGTCTATTCTAGATCTGGATTTTCTGTTTTTAGTACTTTAAAAGTTTGTCACTGTATCTTTTCTGGTGTTTTGCCTTGCCCTCTTTTGAAAACAGTAAAATTTAATTTTTCTAAATCATTCTTGATGCGAATAATTTCTTTTTGAATATTCGGCTCAATGTGACTAGAGTCACAACTCTCGATGGCAGCAATAAGCTTTTTATCTAAAAACCTGATCTGGGATTTTAAGCTATTCAAATTTCTGTTCTACTACTGGTCACTGTGTCATCCACATAGCTGTTCACGATTTTAATCTCACACTTCTTTTGCATTGTCAAAGTACTGTCGACTGCCATGGATGCATGCATAGCAATATGTGAGGGAGATGCCGATGTAGTTGATGCTATTGCCAGTTCAGACTTTTTCATTGCTGGCTATGTTATGATGATTGCCATTAATTGACGACACTCATGGTATTCTGTTTTGGTTTCTGTCATGTAAAAAAAAACTAATAGTTGCATCGTTTTTAGTTTTTTTTTGCTGCAGTTCTGTCACTTTCTTTTCTATATTACTAGGGAATGATTCTTTGTTCTGTTTAAAAGACTTCCATATCTCAGTGAAATCATTTTGAATTTTGGCTTTTGAAAACTTGCTGAAAAAATATTTCCAATAAGCCCTGTACATGTTATAATATAGCGTCTTTACGGAAGTTCACATTAACAGAACAAATAAAATTTATTTGGGGTTTTTGACTGACTGTCACTAGCGGGGGAAGTCCCAAACAATAGCTTTTTTTTTAAAACTTGAATATAGTAAGCGGGTGCCTTAAGCCTACTACGCACTAACAATATATCGCTACCATTTATCAATGTATGCAGATTAATGAAAGCATATTCTGTACCGTTTTAATAGTGCCAAATGAAAGAATTACGTTTTAATAGTGCCGAATGAAAGAATTACGTAGTTCGACTCTGATGTTCCGACCTATCCCCCCATGCTGCCCAGCGTAGCATCCTACAAATCCCCCCCCTTTCCCTGATCAGACCATGTAGTTTATGGACGCACCCTTATGGGAAAAATTAATTTAAACATCTTGTTTGGTATAAGTCCCAGGATCTGGAATAAATTTAGTGCATATACCAAGGTACCACTGTATTCATTTTTCCATTTAATAGTCTAGAACCAATTTTTCCTAAGAGCTACCGAGTGATGCATACAATCACATGATTTGTCAAATACAGATTCGCTTGTCAATATAAATTAGCAACATTGAGCCTGTAAAAAGCAATATGAATAAAATAAAGACAAATTGATTGCATTATATTGTCAAATATTAATTACCTTTTTAATTATTTTTACAGATGTCATTCATAAGAAAATTTTCACTGAAAACTCCAAACCTAACAGCCAAACAGTTGTATAAACATTTGCTTCGAGAATGTGAGAAGTTACCAAAGGAACCGCGTCAATTTTACAAGTTCACTATAAGACAGGTTTGTACAAGTATGTGGGTAAATACATTTATACCTAGATAAGTTAGGTTAGATCTCGGAAGAGGAGTTATTAATTTTTTATACCACAAGCACTTGACTTCTTTTGGTTTACAAGGATTTTTTGATATATTTCACAAATGCAAAGGCTGGAAAATCCAAAAAAAATTACTGCAATCATTGAGGATTACTAATTTATAATGTAGCGAATTAGAGATTTTATAGGAAACATGATTTTGAAAAGGATTGATACATAAAATCTAGAATTCAATACATTTTAAATTAGTAATCCTCGGCGACAGCATTCAAAACATTTTAAATTTTTTTTTGGACATTGCTGCTTTTGCTTTTATACCCCACATATAATACATATATGCATCATCAGATTATTATAAAGGTAATTGATGGAGGCAATAATTATTTTATTAACAAAATATTTAAGATGCAAAAGAGCATAAACTCAATAATAACACATAGGTGCACATTAAGGTTTTAAATGGTAACAGTTTGAGTTTCTTTTATCATTTATTTATTAAACCACCGTATACTTTTACTAGCTACCAGGCACTGGCAATGGAACTTTTATGCAAACACATATTTTGGAAAAAATTGAAATTGAATATTTAGAAGTACATAATAATATGGTATATTGGTGCATGAATAGTATGATGATAATTCTGATATTGAGGAATATTACGGGATAAATATTTTATTTTGTTTTTTTTCAAAAGATATACATACATATATATCTTCATAAAAGTCATGCCTCCATGTACTCACTGCACGCCTCTGCTAGCTAACCTATTTTCACGATCGTTTAAGAGTGAAACTTCAATCCTCCATCCTGAAGATGAGTAGTGCGGTCTGCTTGAAACGTCGAGAGTAGAACAGTCCTTCTCATGGCCAACTGATGCGGGATAACCAAGATAATTTTCCTCCCACATACACGACTGCATATATATGTAGTACATACAGATGTATAGATGAAATAAGTCAGAATTACATATTTATAATTACAGAGTTACAAACAACATCTATCAGAGAGTGATCCAGAAAGAATACAACAAATCATTTCTAGAGCTCTTGAAGATGCAAAATGGATATCTCGAAAGGTAAAAATTATTTCAGATTTTTTTCTTATGTATTATGCACCAGTGGCGTGCAGCGTATATAAGCAAAAAAGATGGATAATGTAATATATAAAAATGTATAATGTAATTAAATAATTCCAATCTTATTAAAAAATTATTTAAAATTCTTGTCATAATCCATGGATACGACAATATTACTATCAGGTTGAGTCATAAATAACTCCTGATTTTTTATCAGCAATTTATTTTGCTTTTATTAAATAACTAGCTGTTTCTACCCGGCGTTGCAAATTTGGTAAAAATCACTATCCAACCTCAGTTTACTGTAATGATAGTCCAACGTTTTGAAAAAAAATAAATCAGAAATATTGAAAAAAAATGCAAACTGATGGTTGCTTGAATATTTTCAACTCATAATCAAGGCAGGAATCCACCTGTAAAGTATTGTGGACTCGTTCTGTTACACCTGTACATTAGACCTTTTTGCTGTAGTATATCATCATTGCATATATAATAAAGCCTGTGACATTTTTGGCGAAAATGAGTTATTGATGTCATTCGACTCATATTTTTTTCCTATCATCATCAAAAAAGCCCGCATGAAAATAATATACTAGGTCTTTATTAGAGCTATATTTTTTAAAACCTGTGTGCGAGCATCCAAATTAATCCTATGTGACGAGTAGCACATAAGATGTTTTGAATGCGCTTTGTCTTTGCTTTTTTAGCACATAGGATATACATATTCTGGACTGCGGTGGTTTTAACAGTTCGCGTTTGTCATCGTTTGAAACACATGCGTGTGGAGTGTTGTTTGAGTGAGGAAAATGTTAATCATATTACATTAATAAGAAGTTTTTTGCAAATCAATACGCAAAACAAAAAGTTTACATTCACTTAAGTAAATGTCATAATTACATGCCGAAGATAAGTTTGAAGAACTCTTATTTATGTAAGTCTATCATAGAAGCAGGCCTCACAAAGACTTTTATTACCTTTGGGCATTAAAAACATGAGAAGAAGATTTATGATTTATGTCAACTCGGACATAAATAATAAATGAAAAAAATAATAAATCCGGAGAAGATGTGTTCTTTTTTTTTTAGCGAAATTTAAAATAAATTAAATTTTAATAAATATTATTATTAAGTTCTACAGGTTAACTATTTTTAGGTGTTACAGCTGTTTCGGCTTGTAAGGCCATTATCAAACAGTGGATATACCACATACAAATGACTTATTTATAACATTTTAGATTACCCCTTCCCCTTTAGAGTAATTAGATATTTGTGGTGAAGCCCTATATTAATGTTTGTTTTTTCCCGGGCACTTATCATTAAAGGTGCCTCCATTAATTATCAAAATTCCCCGTTTTCTACAAATGTTATTTATAAAATATTATTTTAATTTATGTCCTTGATTTTGGGTTTTTTAAAGATACTGTTTTCTGCAAATGTTATTTATAAATATTATTTTAATTTATGTCCTTGATTTTGGGTTTTTTAAAGATTATTATATACATAAATTGCAAGTAAACAAACTAACAGATTTTGCTATAATTGTAATAAATTTAAGATAATCGTTTACTTTGTAATATTATTGAATAAAAAAGACATCTCAACAGGCCATTCAGTCATAAAAGGCCTACAAAGTGGAGCAATTTTCTTCATTTTAAAACATCAAAGGTTTTGTAATTTATTAATCAATTATATAATTTAGTTTGTGACATTTTAATAAGATATTCGTATTTAAAATATATGTAACCTAATGAATAAATTTTAAAATGAGATATTTCCCTGCAAAAATGTGATAAAAAACGCATGAGAAGATATGAGAAAAAATTGTGAAATTTGCTCATTCTGCTAGACGATCGCCTTAACGAAAGCTTAAAGCGGTCATTATAAGGATCATCATCCTTTTTATGATTATGATTCTTTAACTTTCAGCCGAGGTATTTAAATAGTCCGATCACTTGTTTTTTTGTTGTAAATGTCTGAATTCGGAGTCAGACGAAGAAAGAGGTTTCAATCAATTCAATTCAATGAGGAAACATAGGAAACAGCCCTGCGGCGATGAAGTCACAATTGGAAACTATTTTAGTGTCCATAAATCTGTGGCAAAACCCCCACTTTCTTGGTCTCTTATGTTAAATTAAAAAATGTTATAACATTTTTAACACTACCTAGTAACAACGTCCTTGATATTAACTCATTTTTGTGAAAGTTAATAATCATATTTGACATGCAACGATGATTTGTTAGCATTGTCTTCTAGATTTTTTTTAAATAGAGATGTGAATACCGAATATATTTCACATCAATTTTCTTACTATTTTCAAACTAAGCTAAACGCTTGTGCTAAGAAAATAGAACTAACTTTCTGATGCTTGGAATGGATCTCCGAACTGACCACTGGATCACTAGGCGAGAATCATGACCACGACACCAACAAGCTACATTTGTTATTCAACTATCCTCAAAATAAAGAAAATACTAATCTTTTTTAATACCTGTATATGTGTAAATAAAAAAATACTTTTTTTACAGGGTGTTGTGGGTAGGGGTATAAAAGCAAAGGCAGCAATATCCAAAAAAAAAATGCATTCATCGAAGGTTATTAATACAGAATAATTAAGATTTAATATATTAAATTTATAGAAAACATGATTTTGGAAGGGCAGGTACATAAAATCTTCCCCTAAAATCATCCCCCCCTAAAAGCTCGATTTGTAATATAATTCATTACATTCTAAATTAGTAATCCTCGATGACTGCATTCAAAACATTTTTTAAATTCTTTAGATATTCCGCCTTTGTTTTTATACCCCACATATATGATGTCACAGATAATTTGGTGTAAACTTATTCCATAATAGGCAGTGAGAATAATAATAGACATATTAGTTTTTACTTATGATATATGTGTGTTACAAATAATATAAAGTTGTTATAAACAATGTAAACAATTTTTATATTTCTCTGACCAGTGAAAAGGGCTACTTTTAATCACTTTACATTAGTAAACCATAATTTTTATGGATATTTTTTCATTATTTGAAATTTTTCAGTATTCGGGAGAACTGGGTGAACACAAGACGTGAATCCTGAGATAGAGAGATATACACTTTTAAAATTAAAATGTGAATATGTATTTAGTCATTTTGTGCAATCATTTTAATTTTAGAATATAGCAAATCCATCATACCTGTAACTGAAAGATATGATTGTTTGACAAACATTTTGTTAGCTTGATTTATTAATAAAAGTATGTTAATTGAAATTTTCTTCTTATTTTATGTTTCAATATATACATGCATACCAATATCCACAAAACCTTATATGTACATAGATATACATATCTAAGAGTATCTGCAGATATACACACAGAGAGTCATCCGTATTCTGAAAATAGCAATGTCTGGATCTTTAAGATCTTTATCCCAACACTTAATAGACGATAATAAAAATTAAAATGTCCAGAGCGGATTTTGGAATTCTACGGCTCAAATACATGTATTAAAAGATGATATAAGAAAGATTGTTTCTTACAAACGTATTCATTTCTTCATCCACAGCGTCCTGATGAAATATTCGGCGTTACCGCGTATTCAAATCTTCCCATCTTGACATTTGACAGTTATGTCTGGATCTTTAAGATCTTTATCCCAACACTTAATAGACGATAATAAAAATTAAAAATAAACGAGACATAGCTTTACGTCGGTGTTTGTTTCTATAAGTTTCTACGTGAGATAGATATAGAGGGAGGGAGAAATATGTAAATTGTTATCTGTCAAATTTTAAGATGGGAAGATTTGAATACGCGGTAACGCCGAATATTTCATCAGGACGCTGTGGATGAAGAAATGAATACGTTTGTAAGAAACAATCTTTCTTATATCATCTTTTAATACAGTGTATTTGCGCCGTAGAATTCCAAAATCCGCTCTGGACATTTTTAATTTTTATTATCGTCTATTAAGTGTTGGGATAAAGATCTTAAAGATCCAGACATCGTTATTTTCAGAATCGGGCCGAGTATCTGAAACCGAAGATTCTTCCAGGAAACTTTAAAACTGACTTCTGTTGTGCAGATGTAATATTAGTATTATTTATTGCCTGTTGGCTAGCTTTCGGCCATATTCTGAACTAAGCAATATTCGTATTTCTGTGTCTTGACAATTATATATAATATTATAATACTGCTAATTTTGACGGATTTGAAATTAATAAATTCAATCAATCAGAAAAATGTACCGAACCATAAAACGTAAATAAACATTAAGTCATTCAAAATTATGGATGATGAGCTTTCTAATTGATTGAATTTATTAATTCCAAACTTGCCAAACTTAAAATTGATTGCATTAGAATGTTACGCAATAGTAAATTGACACTGTCAAAATACAGAAATAGCAATATTGCTTATTTCAGAACACAGCTGAGTGCCAGCTGGTGGAAAATGTACCCATTGATAACTGTTTATACTAATTGTCTTGCGTTATACAGATTCTTTTCTAGATACTATCAGGAATATTATTGATTGAGATTAATATCAGTCTCATTACTCAATGGACTGCTACTTAGCGTCCATAGTTACGTTGCATGTAGAGATATAAGTTTTCAATCTCTCATCTCAGAGATTTCACAGTAATGATCAATATGTATAAGTTGATCATACTACTCTGTGAGTAAAATACAACATATAATGAGTGACAGCTCACTCCTCCTTCAACTCTATACTACCCTTTACGCAACACTCAAGACTTGGCTTATCCACCATTACGACACATAATGGATGAGACGTAACACAAAAGTTTCGTGTAGGGAAGGTTAGTTAAAGATAGTTAAGACGATCATATGAATTTAGATTTTCTCCCAAACCCAGTGGATTTTACTTCTGCAGGATTTAACTTATGTTAACAGTTGAGAATGGCAAAAATTACCTCAGATTAATCAATGTTTGTAATATATTGGATTATGACATATTTTTATAAGTACAAGAAATTGCATTTAGAAAGAAAATAAAAGTTCATAAGTAATATATTCATTAATAATTTAGTTAGTTTTGTGATTAGATATAATAATTATTAATTAAAAAACAAACTTTGTTTAAATAAATTTGACTAATTTAGTGCTACATTCCTTGCATATGTACTTACTACTCAGTACTATGTGGAAAGCGGGGCAGGAATCGCAAGACTACAGTGCAGAATTGCAATGCATTGAGTCGCAAAGATTCCACTGGACACTGCAGCCGCAGACTTTGGCCCGAACACAAGAAAAGGTCGTCAAGCAAGAATGTTTCATTATAAGCTGTTTACTCATAATGGAACAAAAACAAATCACATGACATATCTAAGCACCGTTTGGATACGATAAAACACAATTTTCTATAACTCTATTGTCTTCTTTATGGGAGAACAATATATTTTTTCAAAACATGGAACCTGTTTTTGAAGTGATGGATTCACTTCAAAATTGACAATGATAGAATTTTATGTACTAGGAAATAAGCTTCTCAGCAGACATGAGAGAAAAAGGAGAATAAAAAATGTTATTAAAAATTATTCCAATAAAAACAAAGATGTTTATTCTGAATAGAGCACAGGAAATACTCTAAACATATTTATTATTCTTAGAATGTACAAATATATAATATAAACAGACAAAAAGTCTATCAATTTATATAATGCCAATTTTATTAGCGACGTCCAGCGCATCGTAGTCTCTTGCTAGCCTCACGTAAGCCTTCTTTTTGCCGTCAGGTCTGCAAGGAAAATAAACATTAACTTTAGGAACATTCATTAGAAAAGAATCGTCTGTGATTAGTCACGGAAAACAAAATAAAATTTTCAGAAAATATATTTATTCTTTTCAACAGGTCTCAAAGAATTGTTTTTAAATATATCACAGATTCACAGAAAAATCAGTTCCATTTTCATTATCCTTCTATAATGGGAGCTTACGATATAATGGGAGCTTTCAGACCTATTTTTTTTAAAAAAAAACATGCATTTTAAAAATAATCCCCATGATATCACTTTTCATATATTTTGGCATGATGGCAAAGAAATTATGTAAAAAAAAAAATCTAAACACTTGTGAACTCGCAACTGAACAGAATCTGAAAGAATCAATATGGCGTCTGAGTGAGTGCTGCATCATGACAACGCGCCGAGCCACATCTCGCTTCTGATCCGCGAGTTATTGGCTAAAAAAAATTCTGTCTGTCCACATCCGCCTTACTCCTCGGATTTAGCACTATGCGACTTCCGAGTCTTTTCAAAAAATGAATGGACAATTTTTCGACACCATTCCAGACATTGAGAACGCCACCACAGAGCAGCTCATTATTTAGTGTATTTTATCACACCTCGTATAATACGAATTGAAAGTTGGGCTTTGAAATTTTACAATTAATTTTAATAAATATAATATAGTGTTTAGCTATATGTGGTATCAATAATATTAAAATATGAAATAAAAAGATTTTACCTGATGAGGGTGTTAACTTTAGCAACGTTGATGTCATAAAGCTTCTTGACTGCCTGGCGAATATGATGCTTGTTGGATCGTGTGTGCACGATGAACACCAATGTGTTGTTGTCTTCTATTTTCTTCATGGCAGCTTCAGTAGTCAGGGGGTATTTGATAATGTTGTAAGCATCCATGCTGAAGTCAAAAACAGATAATTAATGAAAATGTACATAAGGTAATATTTTTTTTTTTATCAATTTAAAAATCAAAAATATAATCCCAAGTATAATAATTTTGTTGTCTGCCCGTCCGTCTGTCTTTCCCCATAACTTCGTGTAACTTCTTTTTAGTAAATTTTCCTTTTTTGACGGGTTCAGCTAGTACCTTAAATAGTTATTACGGAGTGTGCCTAAATATTAGCAATTTTTCACAAAAATATAAAACATGCTAAACAGCTGTCAAAAGTTTGAATATTCTAAATTTCAGACGTTGCCAGCAATGTAAAAAGGCTTGAACTACAGGCGGACCTCGACTTTCGAACATTCGACTTTCGCACAATTCGCTATTTCGCACATTGTCACGCTGTGGGGTAAAGATATCCCCCTCTCGCTCGCTTACAAGCAAGTGGAATCCTGGTATCACTTGCATCTTGCTTCCTTCTGTCACTTTGCTTGTGAGCTAGCTAAAATAGAGATTTAGTCTTGCGCAGGAAGGAAAGATAATAATTTACCATTTAAAATATTATTAATCTTAGCAATGCTCCAAGACACCCAAAATCTCTATAGAATTTATACACGGAAATCAATGTTGTGTTTCTTCTTCCCAATAATATCTGCCTTATACAGCCTATGGACCAAACGGTGATAGCTATGTTTAAACGATAATTATATGAGGTCAATAATGACTCAGGCTATCGAGGCAACTGACAAGGAAGGTGGGCCTACATTAAAAGATTTCTGGAAGAACTACAATGTATGAAACGCATTAAACAATATTGGAGACACGTGCGACATATAGCGTGGGCTGAAATAAAAGTGTCAACCATGAAACGTTCATGGAAACAATTTTGTAAATTGTGATGAAACTCCAGAAACTATCACAATTGATATAGTCCGCCTAATGAATGAACTAAACTTAGATGTTACTAATGAGGATGTTAATGAGATGATAAAATCTCATTCAGAACCTCTAACAAATTAATATTTAATTGAGCAACAGGAGTATGAAAATGAAATATATAATGAAAGTGAGGAAGAAGAAGCTGATCAAATCATCAAGACTTTAACAATGAAAAATATGAATGAAGCCTTTATGCATCTTGACAATTTTTTAAATATTATGGGAGATTGTGATCCCAATGGAGGACGCACATCTTGAGTATGTAGGCCGATCAATAAAGACATAGGATGTTTTAAAATACTATATGAAGAAAAAAGAAAGAAGAGTGGCAAACAATTAGCTCTTGATATCTTTTTAAGGGAAACACCCGCAAACCCCACTTAAAAATGTCTCTTAAACCACTTTAACGCCTCTTAAACATCATATATTTACTTGATAAATAAATATTTTAAAATACATACAATTTAAATATTTTTTACTTCCCTCTACTTTCGAACATTCTCAGGAACCAATTATGTGCGAAAGTTGAGGTCCGCCTGTATTAATAAAAAATTGTTTTGGCTGGTGTTTTTTTTTTTACATCTGAATAACTCTCGAAGAAAAATATTTTGCATAATAATAAGTAATATGCTAGAGGAAAATACTTTTGATATATATATTTGATATATATTAATATATATTTTTGATATATAAATATTGAAACTTAAATATTCATAGTGCACCAGAATTTTGATCAGCTTCAGATAACTCGATAATGAAAATTTATAAATATATAAATTGTTATTCTTGGTGATTTTTCGACAGTGTGCTTTTATTTTAAGTCTTCAATATTCTATTTTGTGTTTTTGTATGCATTTGTTTTTAATTTTTTAATTTGCCATTATGATGTGTGTGTATTTATACCCCACAAATTAGGTAAATCTCTTGGCAGTTGCATTTTTAATAATTCCGAATCAGCGGGATTAGTTTGTGATTTAGATGCAGAAACCACCGAGAAGTAAAAGACCTGACCTAAAATAAAATGGAGCATCAAGTGAATGTTTCTTAAGAATTATTAATAGTTACTTTTTTGGTTGGTCCCTAAAATTATAGATGTACTTTTATCATAATAATTCATGTGACAATACTCAGATATTGTTCATCTTTTCACTATAAATCAAAGAGATTCTCAATATAAAGATCATCACAGTTAGTCACAGAACTAAAAATAATAAATAAATAAAAATCATTTGTGGAATATCAAAATGTTAAATTCGAGATTGCGAATTGCAGGAGTTTGAAGAAATGAACTGTAATGAAAACTAGTACACATGTTTAAAATATATACACACCGTGTCCTCTTAGCAACAGAGTTCCTCTGGTACTTCGGGTTACGAGGAGGTCTGAAAGTCTTGGGACGACGGAAATGCACTGATGTGCGGATTTTCCTAAGTCTCGTACCGTGCTCTCCCTTGGTTACCTGAAACAACAATCACTGAATGAATGAATGCTTGGTTAAAATACATCCTCGGTTGGGTCACCATGTGAAGTTAATCAGAAGAAATAATATTACTCTTTTCATTATAATTCAAAGAGATTCTCATTATATTATCATCACGGTAAAATAAAAAATCTTAATAAATAACAGCGAGTAAACAAATATTGCATTATTCATAAACAAGAAATAAATCCAATAATGTACCTATCCGCAATTGCAACAATTATTTAAAAAATATCTACCCCTTAATTTATTCCCGGAACGCCTCATGTAAACAGACGTGGGCACGGAACGGGTTAATAACTTTTGATAAACGGAAATTATTATTACGCTATTGAACCTTGTACTAAGGTAATGAATGCCCTTTAGATCCAAGTTTACTTGATTTCGCAGCCATTCAAAAAATGATATTTTATGGAGAAAATTTTAATATTCATTTTGAATTTTTATGATGCAAATATAATATTCTTAGGTATTTTACCACCACCTTTCAGATATCCTCAGACCATAATTCAGAGACCACTAAATTCACAAAAAAATGCTAGCCCTGAAGATGCTGGATCTGAAAAAATGTTAGGAAAGGTACCCTAGAAGAACTAACAGAAGAGTTGGAACAGCAGCGCTACTGTTTAAGCACTTTTAAATGTTAAAACAAAATTGGTTTATTGTGATACAAGTTTATTTTCTTAACATACAATATACACACATATAACAAACATTCATCTGCAGTCTCTGAATCTGACAATAGTTTAATTATTTTAAAAATGTAGGCATCGCTCAACAACATGTAACATTCTGACCTGGATCCGCATTTTAAACTCTGATCCGGCATTCATATGAAAACTAATTACATTTACCGCCATTTATTTAAATATATTTTACATTAATATCACATTTAAAGCTTCGAGATCATTAATTTTCATTCTTCTAAATTGGGATACTAGACACCACATTCTTTGTTAGCCATTCATATCAATATCCTCATTTGAACAGCTGGTTGGTTTCCTCATATTTAACGATAGATTCGTAAAGAACAGCAAGGACATTTTGTTCTCTGAAAATTATACCAATTCAAAGGGTCAAAATAAAATATTAAAAGATTGGCAGCTACAGAACAAACAACAATTAAGTTATGCATGCATATAGTAAATGCACTTGAAATTATAACTTAACATTTATAGATTCAGATATTTTCTAATTTATACTCTTTGGTTCATTCACTCATAAATATAAATTTCTCCAGAATGTTAAATTATTTCAGAAGTATCTCTGAGGCCACTAAAACACTTACATTTCGTATCTTAAATTGATTTTATATTTGAACGATTATCGATTCGCCACAATCATAAGGCCATGTTGATTTTAAACCCATGAAATAAGTCATATGTGTACATAACATAATGTAAATAAATTAGTGTTATTAAATATATAATTGATATTTAACTATGATGAAACAAAGAAATAAGGCTATGGAGCTAAAGCCCACTAAGGTTTCTAAAAATTTATTAACCAATCAATCAAAAAATTATCTAAATAGCTTGAACCAAAAACTTTATAATATAAATACCTTGATCTGTGCTTTTTTGGCCTTCACAACCGCAAGCTTCACACCACTCTTGGTGATTTTCACTCCCTTGGCGGCAGCGATCTTAGCCTTCGCTTTAGCAGCAATCTTGGCTTTGGCCCCATCGATCTTGGATGCCTTGACCGGAGACTTGGCGGCTGCTGGCTTTTTGGCTGCAGCGGGCTTGGCCTTATCGGCGGCTGGCTTTGCTTTGTCCGCAGTCTTGGGCTTGGCGGCTGCTTTAGGCTTGTCTGTCTTGGTCTTATCGGCTGCCTTCGGCTTGTCGGCAGTCTTCGCCTTATCAGCCGCCTTCGGCTTATCTCCTGACTTGGGCTTGTCTGCAGACTTGGGCTTCTCAGCTGCCTTTGGCTTGTCAGCAGCTTTGGGCTTCTCAGCAGCTTTAGGCTTCTCAGCAGCCGGTTTCGGCTTTTCAGCGGCCTTCTTTTCAGCAGGCTTGGCTGCAGCCGGTTTTGGGGCTGGTGCAGCTTTGGCTGCCGCCGGTTTGGCAGATTCCGTCTTCGGAGCATCGGCTTTAGCCTCTGGCTTAGGCTTTTTGGCCTCGCTGGCCTTAGAGCCAGATGCTGCAAAAGAATCATAAGATTAATCTACTTATGTTTCACTTGTCAATGATTTTGAGGTTATAAAATAAAGAAACAGAATGAACAGTATTTCCGACAAAACATTTAATAAAACTACATGTTATTAGTCGAACATATTCTTAATATATTCACAATATATAAACAGTGATCGAAGTGATCAAAGAATGACAATTCAACATGTGCGACTACCGCGTGGCGACTTCGGGTTTATATTCAATTCGTTCACGCAAAACGTCACACAATGTTAAGTATATCGAACTACATCAAAATCGCGAAGATTTGGTCGCTCCAAATAATACATTAACATGACATGCACTTCACGAAACAATTATATATCACATCGTACCTGGCTTATCCGCGGGCTTCTTCGGTGGCATTTTTAATTGAAAAGATGGTTGCCGATCACAAACGACACGGCAGAGAAAAGGAAGGCGCTTGTGGCGGTATCTGGCGGTAAAAGTTTTTAGTCGACTATTGCTATTATTGCTAACTTCGTATTTGTGATCACATCCGTTTCCAATGACAACGAATGTTTGAAATTTATTTCTTGTTTTACGAAAACAAAGTTCTAAAACTTACTTTACGGATTTTTAAATTTATTCCTCGTGTATTTTTATTTGTGAAAAATAACTTTGCGATTGAGAAAATTTAATATAGTTTTAGAAAACGATTGCAAAATCTTTACTCATTGATCCTAAAACTTTTGCCCACAAGGTTAAATACCAGCAAATTTTAGACAGTCTGAACTGAGATAACTCATTGACATATTTCTCTCGACATGGAGCGATAAGAAATACGTAGTTTTTAAAGTAAATATATCTGTTCAGTTATCATCTGCTCTTGTGTTTATATTACTCTATAATGCTTGCTTCACGTTCAGCTGTGTATAAAATGGGAAGAAAAGACTACTGTGAGAGAAAAATTCATTCATTACCTCGTCCTTTCATTTCTGATGCAACTCCTAATAAACAAATTAATTTCTCAAGAATAGCAAGAGAATGTTCAAAGTGTAGCATTTTAGCAGGATTAAATTTATCCAAAGCAATTTTTGTAGGTGATGTAGCTGTTGGCAAAACATCTTTAGTAAACAGGTAAGGCTTAGGCCCGGTTGTTACAAGTTGGATTAAAGTAAGCGTTCGTTTAAAGCATAGATTTTTACAGAAATGAATCGTTTGATTGGTGGATAACTAAAAAATCTATGCTTTAAACCAACTTTTAATTTAAATCCAACTTGAAACCTCCGGCCCTTGGACATATCTCAAATTATACCAATACAATTACAACTTATAAAAAGTAATTTTTAATCACCTAACCCAAATAAAATAATGTCAGTTTGTGTAAAGAAATTTTTATCTTCATTTATAAAGTCCAATTAATTTGTTAACAATATATTTTTATATATGAATCAGGAAAAACATCTCAAATTAATCGACAATTGAATAAACATGTATTAATAGATTATTTGAATTATTTTAGATTTTGCCATCGAATATTTGAAACCAATTATAAAGCAACTATTGGTGTGGATTTTGAAGTGGAGCGATTTGACATACTCGATGTACCATTCAATTTACAAATGTATGTTGGTTTAATTATTTTAGTATTCGTAAAGGTACCTTATATATTAAAGATCAATAATATTTTATTATTTATTCTAACATAGAAACATCTAACACTTATTCTAACATAGAATAATGTGCCGTTCAGGAATAGAAATGAATCGAGATAATCTTGTATTTTGGATTTGGTGATATTATCCTCGGATACAAACTTGTTGAATTTTGAAATAATAATATCACTATTGTGGTTTTATTAGTTGTTATTGGTTTGAAAGACATTTCTTCTTCAAGTACTTACATCATATGAGAATCTTAAAAAAAAAGATATATAAAAGAGTTCGCAAGTAGGCACTCTAATGTTATTGGCAATTTTTTCTAGCACACAACAATTAAACAAGTTACACTGACTCATTTATTGCAGCAATAAATATTTTAATTGATTTGTTGTTTTCAGTTGGGATACTGCTGGACAAGAAAGATTCAAGTGTATCGCACAATCATACTACAGAGGAGCAAATGGTAATTTCATTCATTACAAACCATAAAGAAAATAAATACATTCTACCTGAGAGAAAGCGTAAGCTTAAAAATTAAATTGGGAACAAAAAGAAGTCTAAACTGTTTTTTTTTTAAATATGAAAGTAAGTTTGTTGGTAATAATAATGAGAGTAGAAATAATATTTATTACATTTTGTTAAACTTTTAGCAATTGTGTTAGTATTTGCACTAAGCGACCCGGCTTCATTGAAACACACAAAGGCTTGGCTGCATGAAGCAATGAAGGCAAATAACTCAACACCTTTGTTGTTTCTTGTTGGTACTAAAAGGGATAAAATTGTAAGTAGTAACTAACTCGGTTTTATTTTTATTTGTATTAATATATAATTGTATTTATATACTAGAATAAGCACCAATGTTTAACGACTGATGGCGCCACTGATGCAAAATTTGTTTACCATTGTTTAAAGTCTTTCAAACAATTCCCGGCAAAATTTCAAATAAATTTATCAAATAGTTTTGTTAGCTGTTGAAAGTAACCAAGTTTGTTTGCAACCATGTAAAAAGAGCTATATCGCTTAGAATTTGATTCCCTTTCTTAGATGGGAAGACGTGTGAAAAAAGCAAAGTGAAGTTGCATCTGTATATAAGGACCATGCACTTTCTATAACTACCATCCGATATTAGTTTAATGAATTCAAGGTGTGGCCGAATATCCGTTTTTGATGAATAGCAGGTCATCTGATTGAGATGACTATGGAGGATACTGTCAACAAAATACATAATATACTGTTAGCAGACTGCCAGATGAAAATCAGAGAATGGAAAGACAAATCACCACAAAGTAAATGAACGGATTCATATTTTTACTAATTCATGTCGCATTGAAGGTAGAATAAGTAGAAAGAATAGAATGTTAATCACCTCTCATCCTCGCCTTGCACCATCTGAGGTCAACTTTTTATTCTGCTCAGCTATGCACTTGAGTGCATCCCACAGTCACGTATAAATCTTAAGAATTGCGATGACTAAAGCTATCCATATTGCTGGTGGTCATTCGTCGTGCAACTCGTTGTTACTCATGCTTTTATGAAACATTTTCTTTTTCCTCAATTTGCATCACATGGTTAAAGAATCTGAGTAGGCCTTCTTTCTTATTTATTCTTCTTATTTATTCAAGGATAGAAAATAAAAGAACCACAGATATAAACAGAAGGAAGTTTGTTATCTTTTAACCAGCAGCTACATTCATTTTGTATAGTGCAATGATTGGTAAACATATTTTTATTATAGGCTTCTAGCTCCTACGTTGCTATTGAAGCAGATGCTATTCGCATGGCTAACGAATTGAATGCTGAATACTGGGCAGTATCATCTAAAACCGGAGATTGTGTTAATAATCTTTTCAATCGGATTGCTGCTTTGAGCTTCGATATGGCTGTGCAGAAGGACTATGAGTTAGGAAACACAGATATTAATATCGGAAATCCTCTGAGTAAGTAATAAAAATGAAAGCGATAGATAAAATACATATCGATCAGAGTTTAAATTATCACTAAAATCAAATAATCTACTTAGAATTATGATAAATGTATAAAAGATAACCCTCAGTTTATGGCAGTTCCACTTACAACGAATTGCAATAACGCTTCTTCTAGTGAAAATAACTTCTAAAAGTTGAACTAGAGCATATTTTTTTAACTGTACAGACCTTAACTGTTTAAATTTATTTTGAAAATGGTCTCTGTGAGATTGAACTCAATAGGGAACGAGGTATTCATTTTTTTTTTAACAAACAGACCATCAAACAGATCATCATTGACCCTAGTAGATGGTCCTAGAGTGATATTAAAGTATGTAGACAAATATTTTATGAACATTTTAAATATGATATAATTACACAATACACTTTTTATGGTAAATTAATAATAAATAATGTCTTAATGATAAAATAATATTCTGAACAAAATAAAGACTGTCGCAAATTAATAAATACAATTTAGGAATGACTTCCAGATTAACAAGCTTTTACACAATACACTTTTGAAAAGTGTGAAGTAACATTTATTTATATATTTATAATGAAAATGAATAATACAATTGCAATTTGGTACTTAATTCGATATGGAATTGCACTGTAAATCGAGGGTTTCTTGTATATCGAATATTCAAAACTATTTGAAAATATGTACATGTTAGTTTGTTTATTGTAATTTATGTTTTTATTTATTTTTTATTTTACTTAAATAATTAACAAACATTTTTAATTTACACCAAGACCCTTAAAAAATATCCTTTGAATTAAAAAGAAAAAACAGCCCGCATAGACCTAAGCAGGAGGCACTGGCTTCTTGTACCGGGGATTTCAGGTTTGTTTCTCTGTAAGAACACAGTACATTTTTTTGTAGTGCAATATAAAAATTTAAGGAACTTGGTTTAAACAGTAATTTATTACATTAATGTTAGTAGGTACATATTAATATTATTTGCAGCATTAGGACATCTGAAGAAGGGGGATGGAAAACCAACTAAATGTGTTCAATGCTTCTTCTGAAGGCAAAATTTTAACTGATTAAATAAGTAATGTATTATATATTAGCTAGTATTTTAAGGTTGTATTTTATTTCTGAAACTTGTTACTGATTGTGAAATTAAATCATCAATTCAATTTCAAGAATTTTCTGATTGAATTATGGAGTTCTATACAAAATTTTGCCTGTTGAGTGCCTACTTAATTATGCAAACAATATTTTTAAAAGAATTATAATATTGAGAAATTCAAAACCTTTTTTATTTTGCTCTTGTTTATTTTTATTTATTCAAAATCTTATTTATTTTTTGCATATATGTTAGATTACATAACTATAAAGGATGTGAGGAATACGCATAAAAATAGCATTCTATGATAATTTGAGAAAATTGAAAAAATCCCAATGCACTCTAGGAAGACAAGTATCGTATATTTTATATAAGACATGAAAATATTAAGTACTTACTATGTATATGATTTCAAATTTTAAATTAAAAATTGGTCTTTTTCTCTTAATGGTCTGGGTCCTAGCCTGAAATATGGGTCATTGATATCAGTTACCAAACCATTTTTTTTACTTTTATATTTTCTTCAGGTACATCAATTACAAAATATTTTTTTTAGTTTTATATATTCTTCAGATACCTAATGATCAATTTATATATTTTGTAAAAGCAGACCATTTATAAAGTTTATACCTATGTACTAAATGAAAAAATTAATTGATCTTAATATTGTAAAAATGCACCAAGATGCACTAAGACCACAATTGTAACCCTATTTTTTGTAAAATATGATTTACAGTAAACCCCAATAATTCCATCCCCGATGATTCGAAATTATAAAATCACGAGTTCCAAAATGTTAATTTCATAGTAGGATTAACCCCCGATAATTCGAAAATAATTTGTGCTGCTGTCAACTAAATTAAAAAAAGCCCGAGTAATGAATAGTGTATCTATTCATTTTACCTTTCCGGATGATATCTCGTTATAGTAATTGATTATTATAAGTAGAGAAGAGAAGTAACCAAAATTGGTATTATATAAATTGGTGTAATGTAGTATTATATAACTTAGTACATTATACCTTTTATGCACCTTGCAGTGCGTATATTGGCACCGCCCGCATTGAAGGCACGAGGTATTTATATATATATATATATATATATGTTAGTTCTAACTACTTTGGGGGTAACCCGCGTCAAATTCGTCTGCCGACGTTTCGAACAGATCTCACTGTTCATCTTCAGGGCGCCTTGTTGATGAGCTGCTTCTCCAAAAAGCGTACAACCGTTTGGGTCCGGAGCTCATCGTCAAGTGTATATACGGATTACTAGAAGTCGTCAAGTAAATATACGGATTACTAGAAGCCGAGCAAAAATCGTTAACGGCGTCGCTGGAGAAACCCACTCCTCCACAAACACCTGATGCAGAATTTTTCAAACTTTCACTTGACGATGAGCTCCGGACCCAAACGGTTGTACGCTTTTTGGAGAAGCAGCTCATCGACAAGGCGCCCTGAAGATGAACGATGACGACCAGAATTTGACGCGGGTTACCCCCAAAGTAGATAGAACTAACACATATTGTACCCGTGAAAGCCTTCGATTTAACATATATATATATATATTTATTTTTTTTTTATAAAAAATAGAGATGCGAACACGGAATTCGTGTCACATCAATATTCTTACTATTTTCAAATTAAGCTAAACGCTTGTGCTATGAAAATAGGACTAACTTGCTTGTCTGGAGTGAGATTCAAACCTGCGACCTTTGAATCACGAGGCGAGAGTCCTAACCACAAGACCAACAAGCTACTATTATTACTCCAAAGCTTCCGATTTCTGGGGTCAGCGAGTGTTTTGAAATGCGTTTAAATAGAATGTCAGCATCTCTAGTGACTTGAGGATCTCTGGACCAACATTTTGAGACATTTGGGTCTCTGGAGTTTTCTAGTGACCAACGTTCCCTGTAAGGTGTGCGCGTGTGCGCGCGCACACCTAGCAAAATGTCTCCGCACACATGTTTTACACTCCGCACAGTCAATATTATAAAAGAAAGTTTCCTTTGCCAGATTTCAGTTTTGCTCGAATGCATGAAACAATACATGCACAATTCTTTCGCACGCTTTCGGAGAAATGAGTTTACCTATTAATTATATAAAATTCATCCCCTTAAAATGTCGAAAAGGAGTGGATGTGGCGACCGTTAAGAAGAAATCCTGCGATAAATTTAAACTGGAATGGCTCTCTGATATCGTCGAAACAAAAATGTCATCTTCAATGCATTTACAAAAAGTAACAATTGGTGAAATATTTGTTTATTCGAAGACATATGATCGTGTCAAATGCATCATATGTTCCGAAGCAAATATGAAAAGTAGGTACAATAGAAATGCGAAGTTTTTCTAGTAATCCTGATGAAGAGAACATTGTTCTCGAAACATGTAGATTTTTTAATCTAATATAGTGGTGAAAACAAAGTAATTTGTGTTTTATTTTAATAATAATGTCACCACAAAGTTCAAGCCTTCATACAGAAGAAGAAAAAATATTCTTCGAACAGTTAAGTAAGTAACCTTTTTTAAACTAAAAAATATGTATTTATTTGGAATATCATATTGAGGCTTGTAATACGGGCTTGCCAGGCAACTTTCCTCCGCTTTCTTCTTACCGGACAAAGCTAAGAAAATTATATAAAATCACGGTAATTAATAAATACCCTAAAAATATACATTTTTATGAAAAATTGTATGTGTATTTATGGGGGGGGGGTGTAAATTTATCGCACCGCCACTGCACAGATGCGTCGAAGATCCGCACACACAATAGAAAAATTAGAGGGAACGTTGCTAGTGACATGATGCTGTGAATTGTCTTTTCTAACTTAATCCAAAATTTCCACTTGACTTAAAAAGAGCGGACGGATCGGCAGGTTCTGCCACGTCCATTTTTTGAGGTATTTAGTAGCTACGCATTCCAGGGCAACTAGCTGTTCCTTGGTTAAATCGAAAACCGAAAATTGCCATATTAGTTGGGGAAACCACATATATCGATTCTTTTCTCGTCCCTGAGTATACAACAAGTACAACAACGTATACATACAATAAGTACAATTCTTATACATACAATAAGTACAATCTTGCTAAATCATTGTGGGGGGCATTGTTAACCTAAAAATGTAAGTTTACTATCATTGTTGATAGTATCTATCAGGTCGATATCAGCATTAATCATAGTAAAGACAACTTTGGTATTTTGTTTTTTTTTATAAATTTTACACGATTTCTCATGATTCTTTAATTTCTTCAATATCATTTTCAGTTCCATTGATTCATTTCATTGAATCTTCAATTTCATTACAATTTTATTCCAACAGAAATGAGATTTTAACTTTATTTAAATAATGAGAATACCTATGTATAATACCTTTTTTATAAAAGAGTAATCTTATAATTAACCATTTCCGTCAAATCAATTCCTAAATATGAAGTCTGTTGTTTCTAACACCTAATAATAATTTAACATTTTAGTTGATTTTAAAAATGTCAATTAGAAGGGATCTATGTTTACTTATTAATTTAAGTACAATATTTTTACAATCCATTCAATTTTTGATCATTTTAACTGTTCTAGTAAATTTAATCTAAAACCTCTGGATTTAAACCACAATGGGATTGGTGTTTGTGTGGTTATTGTATAAATATTTTTCACGAATTGAGAAACTAATTTTCCTTTTTACCAGGATTATTTTTCTATCACAACCACCCACCGGTGATTATGGTGATGGATAGCCCTTGGTGTCACATCGAAAATATGCGAGTTTGGTGGGGGTAGCTGTGTGTGGGTGACGAAAATGTGCTTTCTAGAAGATTGTTTTATTATGGGAAGGCCGCAAATGCTTCAGAATGTTTCAAAATAGGCGCGCCGACTTGTTGGTGAGTCTAGAAGGTTCCGGGAAAACCTGCTCTAGAAAGTTCTGGAAGGGGAAGATTCTAGAAAATTCATGATTAAGGTTCTTAACTGAGTGGCGAAATGTGTCGGTGTGTCTAGAAGGTTGCTGTACATTCGATAAATTTCTTGAAAGTTCTGGAAGGAGAATATTCTAGAAGGTTCGCGAAAGTTCCATGACGATCCAAACAGTGTACTAAAAATCTACACGTGCGAAGCCGCGCGGGCACAGCTAGTTAAATATAAAAAACGTCTTCTTCTAAAATGATTTTTTTTCTATCATTGAAAGATTTAGCAGATACTTCATGGTGCAACATTATAATAAAATATGTTTTACTTTACTTTGTAATACACACACACAAATGAGTTATTAAATTACATACTACTATAGTTTCGAAAGGAGCAGTACATCTCATCATCAGGTATAGATAATAACCAACTTAAATACAAAATTTATGAATCTTATCGGGTAGGTCAGTATAGTAGTAATTTAACAACTCATATTGTGTGTGTGTATTACAAAGTAAAGTAAAACATATTTTAAATGAAATTTTTACATTTGTTTTGCCGTGATGGACTCGATATATTTTCTTATGTTAGTGAGTTTCCTAGTCTAATGTATGTATCTTGTACGCGAGTAAAATTAAAGTATGTAACACCACCGTTTAATTATGAAAATGGTAAAATGAAAACCTCAAATGAGACTAAAAACAAGGATACATCGTGCCCCGGATTCGATTAAAAACATGTTACTTTTTTGTTAAAATAGAAAACATCTTTGATACATTTCACCACGCATGCAATTCCCGAAATGTATCATTTTGCAAGCGTCGATGTATCGATATTCTTCAGAAATGCGGGAATCTGGGATTGTGAATGCCGGGGTCGCGTGCGCACTGCGCATTGAATATTGCACGGACACAATGTGCGATTTGACGTTTGGGAGATGTTTTGCACGTAGCGCTGTGCACACACGGAAAATATACGACACATCAGTAGAGTGAGAATAACTTATCAATCCATTTCGTTCGCACCGTGACGTGTCTATAACATTATTATTTAACGCTTCCATAAATGATTATTTAGTGTACATGCGGATGTTTTGTACTCGTACGTACATGTTTCTGTTTATGTCGCGGGGCGGCGCTGGTGCGCTCACCTCACGTAGGCAAACTTCACATTCCTGTTTTCGCGTGCGGCTCGTGGGTCGCTAGACGGCTCGCGCTCCCGGGACAAAGTGATTTTATTGTTTGTATCTTCACATTTTATAATTTATTCGTCTGAAATGTGATACGTGATTCTGTGGAGCTGTGATTTCTTTAATACCCGTAAAGCACGCAGCTAGCTTGACCGCGTATTAAACGATTTAATTAAGTTTCACAACTTTGCAGAAAGAACACTTGTGGAGTGAGTGATAACTTGAAAGAAAAACTGCACAGGATTACACGAAGTAAGCAGAGTTGCTATCTGACTACTGTTGAAGGTAATTTAAATTATGCTCATTTATGTTTATTATTTTTATTCCGTGCGCGTGATTATTTCTACTCTGTACGGTACTTGACAACTTTCGATGATGCGTGTTTAGTGAATTTTATATTTACAGTAGATTCATATGTTCAAACTTGTGCTGCGGAATTGAAATACCGTGTCCTGTATCATTCACTATACTGAAACGTCAATTTCGATGACCTTACGAGCAATATATTGTCAGTTCAAAAAGTCGTGTAAGTTTTGTAGTGTCCACTCATCCAGTCGGTGTCATACAGCCGCTGTCAAAATAATATTTCGATAAATATACGATACGATAAATAATAATACATATATGTATTATATATATAATATGTGTCTGATATTGTATTTTTATATATTGGTACGTTAATGGTACGGTATAGTTAATTAAAGAAATTAATAATTTTTATAGTCTAATAATTTATATAAAAATCGGTATAACAGAAAAATATTTTATTGTTTCAATTGATTGTGCAACTTTGTAGATTGAATTTTTAAAAATTGATTTTATTATTTTTATGTAGGTATCTACTTTTATTTTATCAATTAATTACATCTGCATTTTTCGGAAAAAACCTTTCCATCGCGAGGCTGTTTTATAAATGTCAAAATATCAAAATGAAAAATGTCTTTTGTTTTTCTAAATTATTTGAAAAAATATTTTTAATATTATTGTGGAAGTTTTTGATTACATGCAATTATTGGAAAAAAAAATTAGAATTGGGCTAGTAGTTAAATTTAATTGATTATTAATAATATTTTGTTTACCATTACATGCTTTACTAATTTCTAATAATTCTAAATAATTAAATTTCAGACCAAAATTGTTTATGTGTAAAATAGAAAGTGTAATAGTAAACAAAATATTATTAACAATTAATCAATTAAATTTAACTACTGGCCCAATTTTAATTTTTCCCAATCTATTTTGTTTGTGTGTAATCAGGAACTTCAGCAATAATATTTTAAAATAATTTAGAAAAACAAAATACATTATTCATTTTGATATTTTGACATTTATAAAACACCCTGACGATAGAAAGGTTTTTCCGAAACATGTAGGTGTAATTAATTAATAAAATATAAGTAAAAACATACAAACAATAAAATCTTTTTTGTTAAAATTGTTTGAAAACAATGTTCTTAGGTTTTCACGGCCACTCAGAATCTTCAAGTTTGTGTTTACTGGGCCATCAGCCTAGCTAGGCGTATCAGCCCTGATGATGAACCCTGCAATGGGATCCGAAACGTCGGCCCGAAAGGTCGTAACAACACGGCGTAATACCCCAGTAAACACAAACTTGAAGATGTTTGAAAACAAATCAAAAATCTTCATTTCTTGAATAGATTGTTCAACTTTTTATTTTTATATTGATTCAAAATTTTCCTTAATTTTAGCATATTCCCTTGAATAGGCATTTTTCTTGTTAGACTATGATTTTCTAATGAGAAAAAGAAAATTCTGAAATTAATAATACGCAAATCTTATTTTTGAATTTCGTACCTAAATAGGACGGGGAAAACCACTTTAAAATACGTACTACGGATCGATCGTTGCACGGGACAAAATATGAACCTTTTGGTGCCTATCGAATATAATTTATTCTGTTTTTGTTCTGGTGATTAAAACTTTTCATCAGCATTTTTTTGTCTTATTATTTTTTCTTGTTAGAGTAGGTAACTGAAATAAACAACATCATAAATACGCATAATTTCGGATTAATACATATCAAGACGTAAATCAAGACGAGTAAGTACATAATCCCCCTCTGTTCTCAACATCTACAATACACCAATTACAATATTCTAAGACAAAATAGACAGGACGTAATTATTTATGTACTCGGAGAAATGTCAAGAAATCTGTCAAATGGCATCACGTTACGTTAAAATTAACGACGTGTAATAACGGTCAAGATACTATTGTTAAGTAAGATAACGTAAACCAATAAGAATTCAAACTAAATAAAATATGATAAGTTTCATGGTCTCTCGATGGCTAAGACGTGATTGTCAAGATAACGCAACCCGATGAGAATTATAGGCATGAATAATTTCAATTCTGTGATAAAATTATTACAGTGCGTATCTTGTTTTATTTACACTAGATTTAAAAAAAAAATATATATATATATATAAGGTACAAATACAAATCTAACATATTTACATATTAAATTGACTTTTTTTTCCAATACTTCTTAATCACATAGATCTCATCAGTGATGAGAAACTCTCGAGTCTGATGAGGGAGCCTCAGTTCTTATTTTGTGTATAGATACATATATATCGATGGCTCCTACGTATAATATCGAAACCCACAAAATTCAATTTTACAGGAGAAGGATTTGAACATATTTTCGTCCGGTATAAATCTAAATATTGCCCAATTTTTTTGAAATTTCGTTTCAGTATTTTACTTTATACTGTAGTTTCATAAATAATCACAAAAAAGTCGAAATTATTAAAGGTTTTTGTAGAAATGAACATACGATATTATACTTCGGAAAAGACGCAACGTAAAATATTGTATAAATGACTTACCACATTTAACTTCGGAAAAGACACGACGTAAAATATCGTATAAATGACTTACAACATTTTACTTCGGAAAAGACGCGACGTAAAATACGTAAGTGTTACATACGATAATTTTGTTATGTTATTTTCTCACGCATATTATCGTAAGTGTTACATACGATAATTATCTTATGTTATTTTCCAGATATCGTAAGTGTTACATACGATAAAATTATCTTATGTTATTTTCCAACACAAATTATCGTAAGTGTTACATACGATAGTATACTTCGTAAAAAATATGTGATCGTTTGAGATATGATGAAATACGTCCGAAAAAAACTTTATTTATTGCAAAAATTTTTTTTTCTTTCTTGGAAATAAAGATATAATTAAATACATATGAAATACACAAAAAACTAAAAATCGTCGATTTGTGGGTTACGATATTATACGTAGGAGCCGTCGTTATGTGAATCATTTGATAATACGGTTGGTAATAAAAGGTAATTTGATAATGAATAATATTGAAGTATTTTGAAAAATGCTGTAAGTTTAAACGATTTATGAATTTATGTTGGTTTTTAGGAAGGTTTTAATTTTTTAAATTTGTTCTGAAATGTTATTGATGTAGCGTATCTCTATTGGTAGATTATTGTAGTATTTAATGGCTTTATAAATATAATTAAGGTTCTGAATTTGGGTTGCTTTAAATTTAGGTGTTATGATTTGGTTTCCATTTCTCATAAGCTTAAAGTATTCCCGATTTTCTGTAAGGTTTTTATGGAAACTTGCTTGAAAATATCATTCACATTTGGTACTGGAAACAAAAGTTATGGAAATAAGTAATATAAAAGTGTGCATTTTTAAAAATATTTCTAACTTAATTTCTGTAAAACGTAAAATATTCAAAATTCATTCGCTCTAATACAAGTAAAATAAAATGTTTCAGTTTTTATCATTTCATTTTACTTTTATTGAAAGAAATAAAATTTTCACATTCTATATAAGTTACTTTAATGATAGTTAATACCGTGCAGAATTTTGAAAAAAAAATTGTAAGGTTGTAATGACTTGTATTAAATGTATTTTAAATATTCTTTATAATTTTTATGATCGTCCAACGTTTTACAGAAAATAAGCCAGAAATATTGAACAAAAATACAAGCTTTGAGGTCGCTTGTCTCCATGATTATTGACATTTTTAGGCAGAAATGTATTTGTAAAGTATTCTGGACTAGCACTGTTACGCTCTGTATAATTAATTATCCGATAATAATACTTAAGCATATAAAGATTAACTGATCTTTGAAAATATTTGTTCAGTGTCACAATTGCCATTCGTCTATTACAAAATTCGCATGTATAGACGTACCACTATAACTTGGCGTGCGAAAGAGGGCGTCCCTGTCGCGTAACAGAAGTTGTCAGGGTGTAAATTTATTACACAATACATAATGTACAGAATGTCCGGTGACCGGTGTCGTATTAAATACAGAAATTTGGTCGGGCAGCACTAAAGAAACCATGCAGTAATGGCGGCCGTTCTATCTGTCAAACTGTCAGACGGTAATATCGGTCCATTATTCGCTTTTTCAGCTTCGCAAAACTTTAATACTTCATTGGCTATTGTTCTTGCACCATCCCGGACTGTTTAGGATGTTTTGGACAGGGCGAGGGGTTACCGCCGGGTGCGGGCGGGGCGAGTTTTAGTAGGCGGGTTTTAGTTCAAAATTCGCCGCACGCCAAGTTATGGTGGGCAAGCAATATTAATGAAAATACAGTGCTACATTTTAAAATGTTTCAACGCATTTTCAAATTGTTTCACTATTCCATTGCACACCATCCTATTAAAGTATTTTAATGATGAATATTTCGGCATGTCGTCAACCGGATCCACGACATGGCGAGAAATAATGTAACGCGACGCTTCGCGGTCACCCAGGAGCTAAAAGTTTCATTCTTTACACAGATAAATCTTTTTTTCTTTCAGATAAAAGCGTTCGTTTACGTCTTTTAATCCCATCTCTGTATAATACCTACAGTAAAACATAATCCGAAATTACGCAATCAATTTTATTAATATAAAAATAATGTGTAGATTTTTTATTTGTCAAAAATTGCATGTGCAGTTGAGTAGTTAAGGCGGCACATAATGATGCTTATATTTTATTAATATATATTTAATATATGTAATAATGCTTATATTTTATTAATTATTATAAATAATGTTCAGTTTATTACTTTTATATAATAAGAAAAGTTCTATCTAAGTTATTGCCCTAAAAAAGTTGCAGTCTAAAGTATACACTCTGATATAAATAAGAAAAACCCACATTTACGTAAAAAAAAACGCCGAAATATGCATTTACAGTGAATATCCAGAGGTATGCACACAAAATTTTCAAAGATTAAACTTTGATACTCGCGTAGAGGACAGTAGAGGACAGACTTAGTGCTGAGCGAGCATGTTTCTTCTGAATTTTTATGGGTGTACCCTGACCTTAACCATGTTATGTCCCAAACTCTAGGGCCCTAATCCATACTTAGACGATTTAAAGGTTAAGGTACGCCTTAATTTTCAGTAAAAAATAACACTTTTATTGCGTACTTTAACCTTTAAATCATAAAAAAATTGATAATTTCTATAGCGCCATTTTCGTAAAAAAAAATCACCTCAAGTATTAACTCTGAATTCGCGCCTAGGGCAACATCTCATCCATACTGGCGAAGGGAAAAACTACATTTCAAAATGAAGACTACAACACGCACACGTTCACCAGTTTAAAGACTACAAAGTGTACACTACATTTGTAGTAAAAACTACATGAAGTGAACTAATTGTACTACGAAATTGTAGTACTAATGAAATGAAGTAATGAGTTAATTGTAGTATTAATGAAGTGCAGTAATGAAGTAATTGTAGTATTAATGAAGTAAAGTAATTGTACTACAAAATTGTAGTACTAGTGAAGTAATTATATTTTTTCCCAAATAAAAAGTTGGCGACTAAAAAATAAAATATCGAAATATAAATCGAAAATAATATTTGGCGACCTAAATAAAAAATGCCGATATTTTCTCCAATGTAACATTTCGCGACCTAAAAAAAAAGGTCGCCAACCAAATTTCTTCGTTCAATCCCAATTTTTTTTCAAAACGTTGGGGGGAGGTTATTTCAGTTTCCAGAGATTTCTTCGTTCGGTCCCAAAACCAGAGATTTCTTTGTTTGGTCCCAAAAAATTTTCTAACAGGGGAGGGGGGTTGTTTCGATTTCCAAAAATTTCTTCATTTATCTACATCAACTTCCCAAAAATTTCACATAAAAATGTACTATTTGAAGTATGTGCTCGTACTTTCGATAACTTTGAAGTGTGTGTAGGTACTTTGTAGTGTTCGTTTTGAAATGAAGTGTAGTATTTGAAGTATATACTTTCAGTAACTTTGAAGTGTGTGTAGTTTATAGTGTGCACTACACTTCAAAAGGTGTGAAGTGTACACTTCAATGTAATGTAGTACTACATTGTAGTAGTGAGTACAGAGCGGACCCATCACTAATTCATACCATATATGCCCAGGTGCTCACTAGCGAAGGGAAAAACTACATTTCAAAATGAAGACTACAACACACACACGTTCACCAGTTTGAAGACTACAAAGTGTACACTACAATTGTAGTAAAAAATACTTGAAGTGAAGTAATTGTAGTACTACGAAATGAAGTGAAGTAATGAAGTAATTGTAGTATTAATGAAGTGAAGTAATGTAATGAAGTAATTGTAGTATTAATGAAGTGAAGTAACGAAATGAAGTAATTGTAGTATTAATGAAGTAAAGTAATGTAATGAAGTAATTGTAGTATTAATGAAGTGAAGTAATGAAATGAAGTAATTGTAGTATTAATGAAGTGAAGTATAATGAAATGAAGTAATGTAGTACTAGTGAGTTAATATTTTTTTCCCAAATAAAAATTTGGCGCCCCAAAAAAAATAAAAAATGTCAACGAGAAAAATATTTAAGATAAATTGACGATATTTTCTCCACAGTAACATTTGGCGACCTAACAAAAAAAGAAAAGGTCGCTAGCCAGATTTCTTCATTTGATTCCAAAAAATTTTCAAACCATGGGGGGGGGGGTTGTTACAGTTTCCAGAGATTTCTTCATATATCTACATCAACTTTCCAAAAATTTCACGTAAAAAATGCACTATTTAAAGTATGTTTCTCATACTTTCGATAACTTTGAAGTGTATGTACTTTGTAGTGTTCGCTTTGAAATGAAGAGTACTATTTGAAGTTTATACTTTCAATAACTTTGGTGTTTGTAGTTTGTAGTGTGCACTACACTTCAAAATGTGCGAAGTGTGCACTTCAATGTAGTACTACATTGTAGTAGTGAGTACAGAGCGGACCCATTACTAGTGCTCACCCGATATATTATGAGACAGGGATGTCACACATTCATAGTGAAATTCAGTTGCATTTATGATCTGTTACTGTGTCACATTTATGATTGTTTTATAAGTCGTTCCCACAGAATACAAAATTATTTTGGTGATCTGTGGTCGTTCCATTATTAAATCAGGTGATTTTTCCAGATGGAAAAAATTGTACAGAATACGTGATTGCATATGGGTATTTATTTCCATTGTTTTATTAATACTTTCGTATTTTAGGTAGGCTATATTTTCACAGTGCCATGTGCGGTGTGCGTACATGGCATGTGACTTGTAGAGCTAGCCAACGCGCCGCGCCGGTCCAGTATCAATCATATAAAAGTATTAAAACATTAGGCACCCAGTAACTACACTTAAGTTAATCCTGTACGGCTTGGTTAAAAAATATTTTTAATTTTGTTCCGTTCTTTACTGCATCTTTAATTAATCTAGTGCTTATTAAAGTGTTATTCCAAGTACACATTGTTGTTTTTAATTAAAAATGACGCTGCTCAATAAACTTTACAAGGCTTATGGGGAATATTGTTCCAGCCAGTTTTCAAAACCCAAAATCATAAATGATGCCAATGGAAATCTATCCTACAAGACAAAAATTATTCGCGATAGAACTACAGCAAAAACAACGAAGCAACTTTTCTTAGTTTTTTTTTATGCCGCAGGTATAATTTTTATTATATTTACTAATTTAAACAATAATGAATGAGATCTCTTCTGAGCTTCCTTGCTAGAATTTTTTTCTAGTAATATTTCTTTATATTTTTTTTGTGTAAAATTTTTGACTTTGGACAAATTGTTATGAAGTGCTGTGCTATTATAAAACCAATATCAGTATTGTTCATTTTATACCCGATACTTTTAAAAGTAGTTTTGGTAAGAAAAAATAACACTAAATATATATTTTTTTAAAAACTACGTTTCACTCGTTTTAAAAAAAGGAAGGGTTCAATAGAGTTATAAATGGAATCACGTGGCTCATGGGTGCTCCCTTACCAGACCCTTTCTCTAAAAGTTCCCAATGTCCCATAATGTTATATTAAATTATGAATTTCAAGAATTCTATTGGAATGAATGTTTTGCGCCCTTTTACATGATTAACGGCAAGAATCCAGGAAGCAAATTGTTAAGAAAGAAAATAAGATAATATGTGTTAACCGAAAATTATGTGTTAAATTTTGCTTGTCGTCTTCTGGAATAAAATGTGATACGTAACTAGGTTCAAGCCCGTTTGTCATTGGCCAAAATTAATCCTATTCTAAAAAGTACGCTCAGCAAAAATAAACTTTGATTTTCTGTTTTTGTTTTTAAATTTTAAGCAGTTATCGCGAAAACAGGTGTTTAAAATATAATACTGTAATGTTATTGAACCCAATTCCAAATTTATTTCTATATAACCGCTTATCCGCATACAAGATATTTCGTTCCAAACTTTCTATTTCGTTTTAGCATAAAATTATTTCGTTAAGAAGCTGTAAATAGTAAAGTGTATTGAATTTTTATTTTTTATTTATTAACGCTCTGCAGGACTTTTACACACAAATAGGTAAAGTGTAAATTTATATAATGGATAGTTTAAAGAAAATAATCCATCCATCCTCAGCGTTACAACCCTTGGTGGGTCTTAGCTGCCTCCGAGAAAGTCCTCCATGCTTCTCTGTCGCTGGCTGCCATTTTCCAGTTTTGCTGCCCCAGGGCCCGGCAGTCCGCAACGACACCATCTAACCATCGCAGTTTTTGTCTTCCGACACCTCTTCTACCCATTGGGTCATTAAACAACACTCTTTTTGGGGGCTCCAGATCACCCATACGGTGTAGATGTTCCAGCCAGCGCAGTCTGTTATTCCTAATGAACTTGACTATGCTGACGTCCCGGTAAAGGTCATAGAGCTCGGTGTTGTATCTTTTTCGACATGTTTGACCGTCATTAACAAGTCCATATATTCGGCGTAGGATTCGGCGTAACAAAGAAATAATAATATAATATACAAAAGTAATAATGACACAAAGCGGAAATTAAATACTTAAAATAGAAATACAAATATATAAAGATAAATATAATATTAAGTAAAAAGCAAGTACGCAGCAAAGCAGAAGCACAAGAAAAACATAATATAATAAAAATTAAAAAAATAAAAAGTAATAATATAGAGTGAAAAGCAATAGCACAAGCTTAGAAAGTCATAATATAATAAAAATGTTACATAACAGTTAGTTATGTCACTTAACCAACAATCAAAACAAATACTAGAAATCGTTCTTCTCTTTCTTAATACTAGCAATGCTATATCAAACAACACATAATAACGACGTAATGAAATGACGTCTGTGGCGTGCTGGGGGCATGGACAATAGTTGACTCCGCGCTCGACTTGGAACAAGTGTCGTAGTATATACCACTTGCCTTTTACACGCAATATTGAGGTGGTCAGTCTTGCCCCGGCTTACAGACAATCTTCTCCCAAATGCTGGCTCGAATTGCTACGCTTTTGCCCTCTGCACGATAACCCTACTTCTAAACTCATATTGATATGAGCGGATAATTGGACCGGCTGAGTGAATAAATGCACCAATCAGTGCGGGCCGCGGCGACAAGTTTTCATTCAGTGTAGGGTGGTCACATGTTGTGTGTGACGTGGTTACCTGGTTGGCCATCGTGCATGATAGTACGAGTACGTATCCGTCTAGAATAAGAAAAAATCCTGTTACATACGAGGATAGTTTGACGGGAGAATGATTTTTCAACGGCTGGCAACATTTGCGCTACGGTGATTATATTGCTGGCTTCCGCCATGTTTTTAAAGTAGAGAAGGGAAAAACTACATTTCAAAATGAAGACTACAACGCACACACGTTCACCAGTTTGAAGACTACAAAGTGTACATTACATTTGTAGTATAAACTACAAGTACTACCTGAAAATTATACTATTACAAAAATATTTTTAAACCCATGATGGGGGGTTTCATTTTCTGACTCATTCGTCATTCAGTACCAAAAATTTTCTAAATCATGGTGTGGGGGGGGGGGGGGGGTTTCAGTTTCCATACATTTTGTCGTTCAGTCACAAAATTTTAACTTATGAAAAACATCACTCTTCAATTTAAGATTTGAAGTATGCGATTTGAAGTGTGTAGTTTATAGTTTAAAATAAAATGTACTATTCGAAGTATGAACATTGAAATAACATTGAAGTAACATTGAAGTGTGTGTATTTTGTAGTGTGCACTACACTTTAAAAGGTGTGAAGTGTACACTTCAATGTAATGTAGTACTACATTGTACTATATATATACTACACTGTACATTAGTACAGAGCGGACCCATCACTATTTGAATGCCTATTCTCAATGTTTCACACAAATCTGTTATATACTTAACATTTTGCACTCGTTTAAGGAAAACTATTTTCTTTATTATGTATTATGTATAAAAAAATTTAATATTCAATGTAAAATGTATGTATATAATATTTTTATTTTCAATAAAGAAATTTAAATAAAAAAATATGGATCAAAAAGAATATCGAGTGTTAATTAAACATGTTTTTGTTACGTAGAATAACCATTAAAGCAACCGAGGAAAAGTTACGTAAATATTGTGGTGAACCTGCCCTGTCTCGTGGAATGATTTGTAAGTGGTTTTCTGTGAACACGGATGATGCCAACCACGCTTACTCCCGATGGTTAATTATTTCCATGTCCTTGTATTTAGCGATTACCGAGTTATGAAAATTGGATTATTTATTTTACGTTACACTCTAATCAAATCAATGGACCGATGAGCATTACATTATGCTTCCAAGAAGGTATAAACCGTTGTTTCGGCCAAAAAAATTGGGAATCCAAAGGCGTAATCTTTAATGACTATTTAGAAAGGAGAAGAACGCTTGTTGACACGTTTCGATGTTTCGAACTGGAGAAAAAACGGACGCATTTGTACAAGAAAAAAATGTACCATCGCGATAACGCGCCCTCTCATTTGTCCGCTGTCGCAATCGCTAAATGGGTCGACTTTTTTTGTAACCGAAATGGGTTACGAAATGCTGCCTCTTCCACCATATTCACCCTATCTGGCTCCTAGTGGTATCTTATTGTTCCTAAATTAAAAAAAATGGCTCGGTGAAAAGTATTTCGGAGCAACCGAAGAGGTGATAGCCGAAACAAATGCTTATTTTGAAGAGTTTCCGAAAGATTGCATTTCAAAGGTTTGAAAAAATTGGAAACTTGCTGGGCAGATTATGTGACAGATTATGCGTGCAGATTATGTGACATTTCTCTTTCAAAATTAGTTATTCATTTATTTTCGCGCCGTTTGTTTATCCTTTATATTAATTACTGTGTCTGTGACCACGGAAAAAATTCATGTTTTTTCCTTATACTAGTTCCGTCGTGGTACTAATGATACACAGACGGCACGCAATATTAAAGATGTGTATGGACCAGGTATTTTAAATGTACTCACTGTGAGTTTTTGGTTGGATCGCTTCTCTTCTGAAAATTCGACCTCAACAACAAGCCCCTTAGATGACCGGAGACTAGCGTAGATTCTGACGGATTGAAAGCTATAATGGAAGCGGATTCGTCTCAAACCATGTCAGAATTAGCTACAGCCTTCAATGTCAGTAACAAAACGATAATAATTCATTTTCGTCAAATTGACAAAATAAAGAAACTCGCAAAGGGAAGTACCGTATGAACTTACTGAAGGAAAACGGCGCCTCGCTTCGAGGCTTGACTTAATTTGTTGCTTGTGATGAAAAGTGGATTCTGTGTGAAAATCGGAAATGTTCGTTGGAGTGGTTGGACTCGGAGGAGGCAGCCAAATAGTATTCCAAACGCAAATTGAGTCAAAAGAAACTGCTTGTGACTGTATGCTGGACCTGTGCTGGCATAATTCATTACATCTTCTTGAGACCTAATCTATACTGTCAAAAGTTGAAAACGATGGTTGTCAATCTCGCTATAAACAATCGAGACTGGACAATTGCTCTAGTCCACTACTCCTCCACGACAACCCTCGTCCACACACTTCACAACGGACCGTTTTTAATTCACAGAAGCTCTCCGAACTTCTGAAACTCTCCGTCACCCACCTTACTCGCCAGACCTTGCATCTACCGATTTCAATTTTTTTCGGAATTTGGATAACTTTTAACAAGGAAAATTTTTTAACTACGTAGGCGGTAAAAAATGCTTTAAAAGTAGCTTGTTGGTGTAGTGGTCATGATGCTCGCCTAGTTATCCGGTGGTCGGGGGTTCGAACCCCATTCCAGGACACCACCAAGTTAGTCCTATTTTCATAGCACAAGCGTTTAGCTTAGTTTGAAAATAGTAAGAATATTGGTGCAACACGTATTCCGTTTTCGCATCACTATTGTTTTTTTAATTAAATGAAAGAATTCATCGATTCCCGTCCCCAGCATTCCTATAGCAAAGACATCAATGTACTTTGATTAAAATTCCAAAAGTACATCGATAATAATGACCGATATTTCGATTAATTTAATATATAATTTTCATAAAAAAAAATGTTTAAATTTTTATATAATGTATTATTTATAATATAATTATTACTATCAGGCAATTTCATAGGATCTGATAGTAATAATTAAAAAATACGTATACTCTTTCACGCGGGATTTTTTTTTTAAATTTTGATACCCATTAGTTTACCTTACCTGTTAAAAAAAAAGATTACTGATTTTTTCGGGCGAAACATTCAGCTCTGGGGAAAGTACCACGCAAAATTGCAACATACAAATGAGTATTTAATCTTCTTCAACAGCAAAATAACTTTGTGGTAACATTATTTGTATTAATAATAAAAGCATGTAAAAAGGAAACACTGATGAAGGGACCATTGGCCCCGAAATGTATCGATAATTCAATAAATAGTGTCTTCATAAAAAAAAATCATAATTGTATAAAAAATCATTAAAAAATATGCTTCATTGCGTCTGGCCACTGCGGGGCGTGAACCTCCCCATACTTCTCTCATCATTATTTATTATCATCATCGACCAGTAATAAAAGTAGAACTTGAGAAGGTCCACTTGTCAATCGATGGCGCTGGGGCCAAGGGGATCGTAAGTATTGCTTGACTACAATAACTTGGCGCGCAGCGACTTTGAAACTAAAACCCGCCCCGCCCGCACCCGGCGGTAACCCCTCGCCCTTCAGTTCAATTTCGGGAGCTGTGACATCTTGATTACCAATATACACTGAATTATTATGTCCAAAACATCCTAAACAGTCCGGGATGGTGCGAGAACAATTGCCAATGAAGTATTAAAGTTTTGCGAAGCTGAAAAAGCAAATAATGGACCGATATTACCGTCTACGCACCGCGGCGGTTGACTAACCGCACGGTTGTGTCTGAACGATCACATACAAACCTAGGTAAATAAGACCCGCACGGAACCCACGCGATTCTGAAACACGGGCGTCGTTAACAAAGTAATGAGCGAATATATCTCTGATATTCAAAGATGGAGAACGGCACCGGAGCTGTCAAACTGACGTTTATTTTCGCGCGCACAAATCGCTAATTAACCGCGGCTCTGTGAACAGATGACACAAATCGCCTGTTTTGAAACGCGATTCTGAAACTGCACGGTTCCCGCTGTGGCTGAAAAAGCGCTTAGAGTTCGTCCTGAGAAATATTTATTCTTTGTAGTTGAATTTCTCAGTTAAGCAGGAGAGGTTGATATAGTTTTAATGTCAAAACCTGCCAGTGGAAGCCCACTCCCACCCTGTCGTGCATGTGGTAGCTCCGGGTTCGAAGGTATCAAACAATGCTAGAGATTCCTGGCCTTCACTGTGTTGGTGATAAAGGTCGATTTTCAGTAAGTTCTCACATAGATGCTACTTCATCGGAATTATCGCTTATCCTTTTGCAACAAAATTTAAACGTGGCTAAAAATAAATGTTAAACCATCAACTCCTTGTTGTTTTCGTCCAAAGTTCCAATTGACATAAATAAACATCGTCCCGCACTGGACTGTCTTGCCGCGGTGATAATTCCCTCCCCTCAGAAGCCTTTCCACAGTGCCGGAATGTAAAATGGTTAGCTGAAACACAAATTTCTGAAACTTCATATCAGTACTATAATAATAAATCGGGTTGAGCTACATTTCTTTCCATACAATATGCGCTTATTAAACACGCTACGCGGATAATCGGTCGACCCATTTGCTTCGGCGATTTTACGCGACGTAAAAGACGCGGCGAAAGATACGCGTAGTGTAGCGCTGGCCTTAAAAGGTAATATTTACCTAGACATTAATTTTTTTTAAATCTTGAGGTTTTAAGAATGTCTGGTGAAAAATTCAAGAAAATTTATAGCTGTTATAATTGATAACAGTGGCATCCCTTTGTTGATTACGCGCCGCGCCACACGGCGCCGCACTATACGCAGGTAGCTACCAGTTGGGCTTTTTCATAATGGAAACGTAAGACCTGTTTCTATTATGTTAGTGAAGAGTGCTCAATGATATGGAAATTCTAAACAAGGTAGAGGACTTATATTATGGATCTGGAATCGCTGATTTTATGTAATTTGAAAGATTTCGCGATTCATTCATGGTTCAATTTTCAAACGCGTTTTACTCGCAACCATGTTTTGAAAACAACCTTTGTTTTATTATGATGATTACAGATGAAATGGGAGTGGTCACCGAGGAGGACCTTTTTTCGGCAGTCGACAGAACCCAACAATTTTCCGCCAATGTTGAATATTTTTTTTTACATATTTTTAAAAGTATGTACTTTCGTGTAGAAATGATACCAATACCACAATTCATATACATTTTCTTAAAAAAATCACAAAAATTTGCCTTTGTTCGCGCTTCGTAGGTAGGTATTACTTATATGTATATGTATATACAACTAACTAACTAACTAACCATCACGCCGTTTCTCCGCGGGGGGAGGTAGAGAGGATTGAACGCCACACTCTTCTATCTTGGCACACCACTTTTGCTTCGGCCACATTCATACATCTTCTCATACAAGTTCTGCGGTTGTTGCGGCTTTTAACAAGGCCATCCTCAAATACTTGTAGTGTCTGATCGTGCCAGGTCTTTCGCGGACGCCCTCTATTCCTGTTTATTCCTCTATTCCAGGATCATAATACGCAGAGCGTCTGTTCGTTACATTACATATATACGATCAGAATGTTTCGAGTATGTTTAAAATTTTCACGAACACATAATCATCGTTAGTAATATGTGTACCCATAAGTAATCAATTATTTTTGGTGTGGAATGTTTACTTCAGTCAAGCTCAGTAAAGTGAACGTGTAAAGACGTGTTTTATATGCAATATTATAATCCGTGGTCTTGTGACTTGTGACAATTAAATTAATTTTTTTATTACTTTGTTGTAAAATGGCGGACAAACTAACTGAAGAACATTTACGTCATTGTATGCTGTTTCATTTTCTATCGGGTGTTAATGCAACGGTTGCAACAAAGAAAATTTGTGATGTGTATGGAGACGTATTGAAAGTAAATAATTGCCAACGTTGGTTTAGAAAATTTTCCGATTGTGATTTTGACTTGTCTGATAGCGATCGAAGTGGGCGCCCGGTAGGGTTTGATAATGACGCTTTAAAAACAACTAGAAGCATATTTTTCTTAAAAGTCTACCAACAAGATGGCAAAACTCCTAGGTAATGATGAAGATTAAATCGATTAAAAATAAAATCAAGTGTAGTTAAATTCTTTTTTATTGCCACGTAAATAATTGATTACTTATGGGTACAGTAGCCGGCAAACATCTTGAAATTCTGCGGCGTAGTGGGGGGACGTTTGCGCATCTACCTTTCCACCAACGAGACCCAAATTTCGTCTTCTGCGCATTCCCCCACTTAGCCAAAGAATTTCATGAAGTTTGCCGGCAACTGTACACCTAATATATACATACATGAAGGCATGTATATATATTGATGATGATAATGTGTTCGTGAAAAATTTAAACATACTCGTAACATTCTGACCATAGATGTAATGAACAAACGCTCTGAATATTATGATACTTGGATATATATGACCGAAATATTATTATATTTAATTTATTTTGCGCCTTTGTTACTTGCTCTCCATAATAAAGGTATATTTTTACAAAACGACATGTGTTCCACGATACCGATAATAACACCTACTCAGTTTTGCTGATTGGTGAGTTTTTATGCAGATATATTAATTTAAAATTGAAATGAATTCGACCATGACACGCTGTGAAAAGGAGGGAATCCGTCGACGAAGCAAAATATTATTTTAAAAATATATTGTAATTCTCTAGCGGCTTCGGTAAATATTTCCGAAAATCATCACGTAGGTTTTTTAATTTATTCATTTTACAACAATTTATACGTCACTGCAAATCAGTCCAATGGTTCACAATTTGTGTTACATGTTTATGTCGAATGAATATTTTAATATAGTTATCGTGTCGACGTCATGGCCTTGTCGATCTCATGTCTAAATCCGTAACAAAATTACAAACATTAACATTTTTTTCGGTAAACAATTGTCATTTTTAAGGTATATATTCTAAATTCACCGAGGGCCAATTGTCTGATCAGTAGTTAGAGTAACAGTTAAGCAAAAAGCATAGATTTTTATTTTTACGTGTTTTAATTGGGAAAACGTAATAATTTATGCTTAACTATTACTCCTGATCCTGATCAAACAACTATTACCAAACATTGCCGCCTTAGGATAGGATATAATAACAAGATCTAAGTAAAATACAAAATAGGTAATAATAATAAATATTCAGGTATATCTTTCTAAGTGACTCATTTAATTTGTTTACAAAAAGTTTATCAAATAACTACCTTCTAAAAAGGCAACATTACAATAAAAATGGGAATTATAAAAAATATATTTATACAGATTAAACTATAAATTGTAGTAAACAAATATTATACGTAAAATACATCTTAATATCATTTGATGCCTCGTAATATATGGAGACAGCGGATTATGTAATATTATTTATTATTATACATAATAAATATAAGTACGATAAGTGCATGCTTGTTCAATAAAAATATATTTAATATATTCCCTAACTTAATATATATATGCATATACATATTTCACTTATACAGGTATATACTTAAGTAAAAAAGTAAAAATGTTATCAAAGATAAATAAATGCTCAGTTATTTTTATTTTTTCACCGGAAAAAAATTGTTTTAATATATCTGGTGATGATTTTAAGTAAGAATGAAATTCTTGGCACGCTTTTTTTATATTTTTTTTTATACCTTAGTTATTAACATCGCTGTAAGGAACGGAACTTGTAACTGGGTTTTATAGTCGTCCACAATTTGTTAATTAAAGAAAAGACTCTCTGCTGGTGCATTTCTACCAGTCAGACATTAAATATATTCAATCAAAATGCAAAAGTTTTCATGTTTAAGATTGTTGGTGTGAAAGTTTTTGAATACTTCCACCCAAAGAATTTCCGTCGAAACATTTAGATTATTCCATTCGGTTACTTTTTGCGACGTGATGTAGTTAGAAATTAGTGAGAATTCGTTGAATACTTCTATGTCTTTATTGCAATCAATATATCCCTTTTCAATCAATACATCCAATGCTTTTTGACCGACTTCCCTTGCAGGTATTTTTTTTAAATCTGGCCTATAAAATATCTCTAATTTTTTAGTAAAAAACCAAGTCCACTGTTCCAAATATTCGCGATTTGTTTTATAAAATTCTCTGGCCGTATTTTTCACAAACTCTTCGTCAATATCACAAAACAGGAGAATTTTGTGTATGTGACGTATGGTCACGTAGGTAAAGGTAAAGGTACAAATACGATATTTGAAGCATTTGTGATGAAGATTTCATGAAAATCTGCATGAACACGGTAAGAAATGTCAAAAGATAAATAAATACGAAAATTATAATGTCCATCTTCATGTTGTTTTCGCTACTTATAAAATAATCACTTTTATTTGTGATGTCTGCCGTTCTGCAAGTTGGTCCTTACCGAGAAACCGGTTGTCGCAGAGTCCTTTTACGCCGACAGATTACTTCCGCCGACTAATAGGAAAACTGTCCTCCTCAGGAAGCGTGCAGCGAAGGTTTTACGCACGGAAGCGGGTCACCCATTGACCTAGAGCAGGACGACCTGCAGTCCCGGGGTCAGGGAGACTTCCAATCAAACGGTCACTTAATCGATTTATAATGATTACGCGAAAAAACCCAGTAACGAACAAAGGAACAACAAGGTAATAGTATAAACGCCAGGCGAGCGTAGGCCGTCGGATGATGAAAGAGTGTCGCATTTTTTGCGAAGTTGTAATTTAGTAGTGAAGTGTAACTAAAGAAGGAAGATATCTACATAGATCAAAAATTAATCCTTATTTTATAGGTTACTAAGGCATTATTAGCGAATCAGTTTGCCGGCAATAGCTAACTATATATTGTTGTCTAACATATCCCATTTGTTTTAATTATCAAGGAACGAACTGCGTATGTTATGAAAAATCGCAACGTCACAAATAAATTGTGATCTCTATTAAAATTAATAATCAATACTTAAATGTTATTCTTGTTAATCAACGTTGATAATGACATAAATCATTATCAAACAAAGAGAATCACAGTATACCTATCCCGACTTATAATGCTGTAGACGTTTTTCGATTTTTAAGTCAGATAAATATGAATATTTTACATTTTTTGCTTGCATACACGATTAAAACAATGGTTGATATATATATATGTGATTATATGTATCAATTAGCATAACAACAAGTAAAATGCGTCTGACGTAAAGCTGGCAATCCACGGAATTCGGTGCACTGCGCTCCCCGCACCCCCCCTCCGGCAATACATACACGTATTATCAAATTGTCGTCCGTTTTTTCGAGAAAATATTTTATTTTGTGTCCAGTAAATACTTATATACTGTAATTATTTTATTGAGTCCATAAATAGATCACAGAGGAATACCTAAAATACGAGAAATTCACATAATTAGAGGCAATGTCAACGTAGTTTACAGCACCGGAGAGGAAAGATTAAGAAATTACCAAAACACAAAATAAAAAACAAATGTGAATTATAAATACGGAGAGTACCGTCGCCAACACAACGTGACGTGTGGTTTGGTGCTGGCAGGTGACTAATATCGGTAATATGCAATGATATTATTGAGGTGTTCTAACGCAATTAGCTAATAGGGTAATTTCACTTTTTTTAATAGGAAAATATTAACTTTGATTTAGAAAATACGTTTATGAAAAAGATTTTTTTTAAATATGTGTATGTACATTAAAAAACGATTTTGAAAATCACGATTTTAAACTCCCGCCAAAACGCTTATTTTCGCAAGTGTCGTAATTTGGCAGTTTTCATGTCAATCTGACTTTTATCACGTGACAGCGCATTCGCGTATTTAGACATTCATTCGTTTTTTTATAAAACAAGCCGGCTTTTTTGTATTTCATCCATAATGTCTGGGAAAAAGTATTGTAAATATTGTATGGTACCCAAATGTAGAAATTCTTTCCTGAAAACAATCCATTAAAGTATCAATTTTCGTTAAGTTATCGTACTTCTCTTGTGAAAATCCATCCTCCATTATTTTAAATTTGTTTTTAGATAGTTATTTTATTAAAATAGGTCACAAACACGGCAAACTCTATATAAAAACTATGCAAACACCAGTAAAAATAAAGCGAAGACATAGAAATGAAACAAATTACAGTGACAAACACCATAGATCACGTATGTTTGTCTTTAATTCTTGCCAAACAACATCACAACCAATCACATCGCGTTTTGAAGGAAGCGTATTTTTTAAGATTTTTAATATAATAATTATGAATGAAAACATTATCCCACACCATCCATACTGAGTAACGAAGTATAATGTATTTTTCTAAATCTATTTCATATATTTTCATAGATATCTGTAAAATGTGAAATTACCCTATTGTGTTGGATACCTAGCTTGATTTAATGTGGTTTGGTTTTTGGTTAACTAGTTGGATTTAATGTGCCCTGCTGCTCGGCACGTCTGGCAGCCCTAGCCCTCGTTAGTAGGTAGCCAGCACATTATTATGTGCGCGTCTCGACGTTATGTCTGAGAATCTTTTACCACGAGAGATGAATGATTCAACAGCTGTCTCCGTCTGCTCACGTGGTGACTTATTTACCATATTCAGATCAGATGGGTTCTGGTCCACGCCTGCCTCGAGGTGGGCGAGCTGGCAGAAATCTCTCTGACATTAACTTCCTTTGTTCTTTGTATATATATATTAAAATTTATCTCGGATTTTTTGTTTTAACCGATTCTTTGAGGACGGAGCTATTAACATAATACATTAGCTTTACTTACAATCTTTGGTCGTATTTGTATCCGGATATGGGTCTTATTGTGTCCACAAAGGGCAAAAAACTGCCTTCATCAAAAAACAGCAACAAAGTAGCGAAATCGCACGATGTAAAGATTATTTAAAAATAAATATAGAAAGTATACGAAATATTATACACTTTATTTATTATTAGAGTCGCTTAAAAAAATTAAATGATTTTTATACTTATTTAAAATAATTAGCGCATCTCGTTGTGCTGTTTTTTTTTATATTGGCAGTGCGCGTACTAAATGTCTTTTTATTTTATTTATTAAATACAATACGCAGTGAAATGATTTCAGGAATTTAGAATAAGTTTTCATTTATTTTTGCATGTATTTTAAAATAATACTATTTATTATTTTAATTTATTGAAGAAAAAAAGGAGTAAACTATACAAAAGTGTTGAAAAACTATACAAAAAATGAATAAGTGTTTTTTTAATGTAAATAATAAGTAAACTGATAGATTTTGGAATAAATTTAGGACACTCGTTTGATTTGTAATATTATTGAAAAAAAAATGTCGCAATTCCATAGTCATAAATTCTACGAAGTGGAGGAATTTTCTTCATTTTTAAAACATTGTTGTTCGGTTAAAACATCGTTGTTTGGTTATATTTGGTTAATCGATTAAATAATTTTATCAATATATTTAATATTTAGTGGTAGTCCTGACGAAGAGACGAGCACGTCGAGAAACCGGTAAATAAAAGTCCCAGTAACTGGGTATATATTAACATAACTAACATTTTATATAATAGTTTATTTTGTTTCATTTTAGAAAGCTATTCTTATTTTAAATATAATAATAACAAAATACAAAAATGATACAAAATGAATGAGAAGATGTGAGAAAATGTGAGAAAATTGCCAGACGATCGCCATTAACAAGTAGACTCATGTTAGGGATGGGTCGTCGACGTATTTACCGTCGACGAAACGAGACCGTCCACGTCCATCCATCGACGAGACGATCAACTAGTTGAATTCGTCAACTAGTTGACGACGTCGCGGACGTTCTATCTAAACATCGGGACGATGGTCAACTGTCTACGGTTCGACGCGACGCTTCTCGACGGCTCAACCGTTGGCTATTTTTATGACTTTAATTTTTAAAATTTAAAGAAGTTCGAAGGAATATAGTTTCGGGGAAAGTAAAACCGCTACTTGTGCTTATAAGTAAAAAGAAATATTTTATTAAGCAGTAAAATATTAGTTCAATAAAAAATAAAATAATTAAACAGAATTGTTTTTTTTTATACAGCGCAAAATTGGGAATTCAAGTCGACAACGAGAGACGAGAGAGAAATAAACGGAGACGTTTTGTCTTGCTCTCGCTCGTTGCTTTGCACGAAGTTGAATCTCGAATCGTCCACCGTTCACGGCGTCCGCCGTCCACCGTCTACGAATTCAACTAGTCCATGCGATAAACGTAAACCGTCGACGCGTCGACGCAACGTCAACGGTTGATTTCAACTAGTCTGTCCATTCAACGCCCATCCCTAACTCATGTCGCCGACTCCCGCTTGTGTCAGAATAAATAGCTATTGACAAGGAGTTGCGAAATTTCGTGATTTGGTATGTTCACGATTTCGCGTGTTTATAACTTCACGAATTTTATATTTTACGTACCTACGTAATATTTTTTGTTAGAAAAAATATTTTTACATTAGGTACATAAAAAGTTTCAAAATATTAAAAAAACATATTTTATAATATTTATTGCTCCGGTTAATCTGCAATCTCAGATAACCGGGAGTCTACTGTACTCGTAAAATAATATAGTTATTTAAATATCATTAAATAACTCAAAAATTTCAATCGCCTGTTATTATATATTGATGTTTATGTTAATTTATATAGCGCCATTTTTGCGTAAGAGACCCTTCAAGGGCGCTTTACAGGTGCGACATCCCAAAAAAATAAGTTTTTAGGCTCTTCTTGAAGTGTTCCTGGTTCTCCATAGATATAAAATAATCTCAAAATATAAAATATATCTAATTTCATTATTGAAAAATATATTTTTTAATATTTATATCTAAAAGTAGCACGTTTCTTCAATTTCTTGTTTTGGCGGCTTCGTTAAGACAAGTAACAGCAGCATTCAACAGCATTCCGTAGCTTAAACGAAGCAACACTGCTCTTGCATAAAACTTTAATATGACTGGACCGTTATCTAATCATGAAATATCGAGAGAATTCAAAGTCTGAAATCGAAACATAATCAGTTCGTGGAAAACGTTGTTCTAAGTTCTCTCTGACATATTACTTGTTACTCAGATGATTGGCATGACAATAATTAATATTTTAAGTCAGGGATTTTATAGTCTTCCAATTCAATCGGATCGTGGACTGAAGGTTGATCTGTGAAATGGAATAGAAGTTTATTGCTTATATGTAACTATACATACATTATTTAGAAATTTTTTGTAGTAATTTAGTGTTTTGTTTTATTAATAGGGCCTTTACAGGCGTGTTAAATCTTTTAAACGAAGCTAGAGTAATTAGATATATTTTTATCGTGATCGTCGGGTCTTAACTTGTAATATAAAACTTCTTTGGTAACATTTCATACATAATAAAATAAAATAGTAAATTACATTAAATTGCACGCCTACAACCAAATTATCCAAATAAATATTCAGTAAAGAACATCGCATTAAACTTGAGAATATATTAAAAATTACAGTTGGTATAGCTAGACCGCATTCAAAAGAATGTGCGCAAAAAATATGTCTGTTACGATGCAAAAAAATGAACACAAAATAAGTTTTTCTAGTAAGTAACCTTTTTTAAACTAAAAAATATATATTTATTTGGAATATCATATAGAGGCTTGTAATACGGGCTTTCCAGGCAACTTTCCCCCGCTTTCTTCTTACCGGACAAAGCTAGGAAATGGTCTTTTGATTGTGGTTGACCTATAGTCCCAGTATTCGGAAAATTATATAGAAAAGCTAAACAAGAAAATATTATAAAAGCTAAAGAAAGGATGGAGCCATACCAGGTGAAGTAGTTTGTTTTGCAATTTTATAACCTATTCGGCTTTCGCCAGTAACTGTTTCATTTTCAGGTTTGTGTTTTCGGCCCGAAAGGTCGTAACAACACGGCATAATACCCCAGAAAACACAAACTTGAATATTCTGAGTGACCGTGAAAACCTAAGAACATTCTTAACTGTTTCATTAATACATTCATTTCATTCAAAATGTTATTGCAGAAAAAAATTCAAATCTTTCTAGTAAACAGATTGCTGACGTGCTCACTGCATTTGTACAGAAAATATATCAGGTGAGGTTGTGGGGTAAAAGGAGAGGGGGGAAAGTTGTCTTTATTACCGCCGGGTCTTGAAGAATAAGTATGTAAAATTTGGGTCAGATCTTTCGAACGGTGCAGATTTGTACAAAAATATATCGGGTGGGTGGAGTAAAGGGTGAGGGGGTAAATTTCGCTTTTGTTACCCGCCGGGTCCTAAGGAATAAGTATGTTTAATTTGGGTCAGAGAGGTCAAGCGGTGTAGATTTGTACAGAAAACGTATCAGGGGGTGGGGAAGGGTTAAAGGGGGATTGGGGAAATGTCGCCTTTGTTATCCTCCGGCTCCTAAAGAATAAGTTTGCAAATTTTGAGTTTTTGATATATACGATATGATATGATACCTGATGTATTTTATTTCTACGGTTTACACCTATTACAATAAAATAAAAATCTTATACATATCTAGGTAACAGTGTACATTATATATGTAAATATATATCTGCATGCATGACCATTTTACAAATATATACATATACATAAAAACATATAAAATGTTTAAAAGCATATTTTAAAATAATTGTTATATTGTTGTTTTTTTGTTTGCATAATCAAATCCCTAGAATAATGCATATGTAAAGTGTGCCTTAACTTAAATAGATGCAAGGGGGACATACTTCTGCCCAAATCCAATCCCCTCTCAAAAAACGGGGTTTTGTTCATCTCTTTATAATTATATACACTGTGACAGAATGTTTAATAAAAAACATATTTTTACTAAATATATCCCAAATTAAGTAAAGCTTAATAAAGTGTACATTAGTATAAACAAAGACATGTATTCATATATGTATTAAAAAAATTATCAAATAAATTAACGGTAAAAATGTTCGTTAAGGAAATACCGGTATCGACTGAGAATATCTGCAATTTGTACATTCTTTTAAAAAACTTGAGATATAACCAATTATAAGCTTTAAAAACCCATAAACGCAGGTAAAATAGGCCGAATTCGCATACGTGTCTAGGGAGCGCAGATCTGCGCTCTGGCACCCGATCGGTTAAGGGCAAACTCTTTTGTTAATGTAAGACATATCTATATTATGTAAATGCAATCCGCTGGATCTCAATTTATGCACAGTATCAAAAAAACATTAATAATAAGAATTATTGGAAATATAAATAAAAAATTTATTATTTTTTTGATAGAAATTACGATAGGATCTAAATGTGACAAAATGATCAAATAGTTAGCAATACGAACAAATTTATCTTATGTGGGTCAGCGTGAGAAAAACAGTGGTGAATAATTGATATTGAACTCATTCCGAAATTAAAAACATTATCCTCGACACCATCAAACGTTTTCTATTAACTTTTGGATGAAGGCCCCCAAGTTTTAATCAAATATAAAGATAAACTAATCGTTTTTTATCCCTAAATATTTAAATGAATAGATTTATGACGCTAGGTAATAAGAAGACGGCTCAGATCTAAGTGAAAGTCTATTAACCGGTCGGATGCCGCGCAATTTCGCGCACGATTGCTGGTTTTTAGACATTTTTTTGTGATGGTTTATATTCATGTAAAAATCAACAATAATCGCTAAGAAGTTGCAGTTTCTGGTTTCTGAATATACATACTTCAATAATTACTTATATTTCAATAATTACTTGTACAATAATTACTTATTCATTAATTATGAAAATAAGTAACGAAATTTACTGTGAGATATGAACGCACATGTTTATCGAATAAAACTATGAAAGAAAAAACACTAAAGATATCGTATTTCAATAGTTTCGTTCTAAATATATCAAAAAATATAAAAATACTTAATTTTAACACTTTTTTTAACAGATAAATAACACAATGAATGCGCTGTTCGAAGATGACATTTAAAATGATTTTTTGTCCGGTTCGCGCTGCAACTGGGATTACTTGACAAATAGAACTCGTTCATTCATTCAAAAACTTGAGATATAACCAATGATAAGCTTTAAAAACCCACAAACGCAGGTGAAATAGGCCGAATTCGCACACGTGTCTAGGGAGCGCAGATCTGCGCTCCGGCACCTGACCGGTTAATTACCGTCCAGGGCCATTCCGCCACTGGAAGGAATTTGATTTAATTGTTAATTTTTTGAATGACGTATGTGTTCAGTAAACGTGGCTTTGCGTCGGTTGGTGCGCGACTGTCAAGTGATCCGATTGACCTCAGCGGAGCGCGACCCCGCCGTCCATTGTTTTTAGTCTCCACTGAAATTACCAGTCATTATCTTTGACGAGTTGCTTCTTCGTCACCATTTTTGGTAAATTTGATTTATGTGTCGGTGAAGAAGGTACCAGCAGTTTATGTACCTCTTTCAATACTTAGTCTTTGAATATAAATATTCTATCTATTAATCTCTTCTACACGTACACTTTTACTACACATCTAAAGTGACATTTTTACTTCGAAAGTAGTTCAGAACTTTAGTACAAAGTCCATTGTGTTAAATTTCATCCATAAACATTAAGGACACGCGCTACGTTATCCATGAAATCAATTTATGTTCTTGCAGTATAATATGTAGGTGGTAACTCGCGACTAATATCTGCATTGAAAAATTCAACGCAATGGGAGCGTTGAATTTTTGTTGTTGTTGAAGTTTGTTAAAAGTTGAAGGAACGCAACATACACAAAATTGTAATTAACTATGAATAAAACACAACGTTGTTTACTTCACACTATGACACTTTTAATTAAAAAATTAAAACGTTTTCGATGCTTACTGCATCATCTTCAGTAATATACTAACTCTTGAGGCTAGAAGACATTTGATCTACTACATGGGGCGGGGCGAAAGGGAGCGAGGCGAAAAGTGAAAGTGGTTGCTGGGCGGAACTAGTATGGATAGGAGGGGGATGTTGTATAGGTGCTGTTTGTATGTTGAGTGCATTATCATTATTAAGATTAAAGGGATCAAGAATTTTAACATTAATTCAGAGATGGCAGACCATGGGAGATCAGAAGGACATCTCTTCGCCTATGATAACGTAGAGGAGTTACATGTATGCAAAAAAGGAAGAAAATTAAGACATTCTAGAAAATATAGAAATTAATCTAAATAATGACAATGCACTCAACATACAAAAATCACCTATAACATCCCCCCTCCTATCCATAATAGCTCCGCCCAGCAACCACTTTCACTTTTCGCCTACCTCTCCCCCTCCCCCGCTCCCGATCGCCCCACCCCATGTAGTAGATCAAATGTCTTCTAGTTTTAAGAGTTAGTATATTACTGAAGATGATGCAGTAAGCATCGAAAATGTTTTATATTTTTAATGAAAAGTGTCATTGTGTGAAGTGAACAACGTTGTGTTTTATTCACAGTTAATTACAATGAACATCCACAAAGTCAATCACGAAAATTTCGAAATATTACAAAATGACGGCCTAATTGCTGCAGATCTTTCAAGTTATTTCTCATCTCAGCAAAATTATTTTACATTTTAACATTCACTCCCTAAATAAACTTTCTCCCAATTTACTGTAAAATAACAATTACCTACGCAATCACACTTTTTCCCTGCTTGATTATGCTGATGTGTGTTATCTGTATGTCAATACAGAGCATCTCAACAAATGCCTTCGAAACGTGTGTATCCGTTTAATCTTCAACCTCAAAAATTCGAACACATCTCCACTTTCCGCAGTAACATTCGTGTTTTATCGCTACTTTATTATACCTTTTTCAATCCCCTCACCCACCTGAAATACCTAAAGTACCTGAAATCATTCTTTCCACTCCGTTCAGCTGACTCCGCTATCCACATACCTCAATCCTCAATCGAAGTGCAGTCGGCTTAGCTGCGGAATCAACTATGCACAAATATCATCACAGACCATAACTATCTTGAAAAGCTGACTAGAGTATGTTTACCTTTCCCAAACCTAGTTTAACCCTTCCTTGTTATCATTTAGCTAGTTTTGTTATTGTTATATTGTATTCGGGAAACTTATTCCAACAGTTCCACTGAACTGTGTGGATGGTTGGAAGAAATTGCCAACTGGCAATAAACCCGCCATTGTTATAACATGTATGCAAGAAATTAAATATTACTAATAGTATATTCGTGTCTGAGATTTTGATTGCTCATCTTCATCAGAAAATTGTCAGTAAGTTCAGTATAACAGTATATCAGTTGCATCGTTCTACTCCCCACTCCTATTATGCACGATGAAAATAATCATTTCGAGACTTATGTGTGTGTATGTACAATCATCTTAATATTAAAAAAACGTATACATAAATAAAAGCATCGATATAATATGAAGGAGCTTCTATCATCAACTTTGTTTATCTGTTTCTACATAAATCTTGTAAATTACATTATTATTCTTCCGTTTTATTGTCTTTTCCCATTTCTTCACCTGGTTTCTTACCTCTATATTTTTCGTATGCACAATGTTTCATTGTTATTATACAATTGTTTTTTTTTTTTAATTTCTTCATTTATGTATACTTATACTTTTAAAATTTTGTTGTAAATAATGTATCGAAGAAATTTGATGTACGCACTTGTTGCTGTATCGTAATATGTAGGTACTACATTTTATAAATACACTTCTTTTTGTAAAAACAACAATGTAAAAGGCTATTAAGCCGTATATATCTGTAAATAAAATAGATAATTCTTGGAAAGTGATTTGTGCACCAGCAGCATATGTCTGGAGACAGAAATGATGATAATATGAAATTAATTAGCAAAAGTGTGAATATTGTGTATTTTAAAGTATTTCTTAGAAATTATTTATACAATGAATACTTATTTATTTATTTAACGCCCTTATGGGCTTTCACAAAATATACAAAATATAAATTTAAAAAATAATATAAGACAGATATACAGTTAAAAGTTACAAGTACATATAATAGAATTATGTAAATTTAGATTGCTGTTAAAGGATTCAAGTACATCTTGTAGATTTGTGTAAATTAAAAAGAGAAGCTTAAGTAGTAAGAAGAAAAAGAAAAATTTAGTATCCAATCCATTTAATTGAGATGTAAAGAATTGTATTAACTTTGTCCTATACACAGTTATATTATCAGCAAAAATGTCAGCCGCCTTTGCGTGTTCATTCCCTAATGAGTACAGTCTGGGGATTACAGAGTTTGCTAATGCATTAGTTCTTACATTTCCACTGTAATAGAATAATGCACTGTATCTTGATGACCTCGATGGGGCATATAAGTCGATCAGACTAACAATCTGGGGGCAATCAATCATGCTATTTATGATCCTATACAGAAATATTAGGTCTGTCACGGTACGCCTCACGGACAAGTTTAATAGTTGCAAATAACTAAGGAGATATTCATAATATCGTGATATAATGCCTGTTAACGCTGGTGTACGACTAGGTATTGGAACAATCGCCAAGGGACGATGATGTGCTCTCCACAATCAGCCCGAGTGAAAGACGGTGTTCGGTATTGTGTCCTATTCAGGCTTTGACATGTTTAATGTTCGGGTGCGCTCCCTCGAGCTCGATAACGGGGTGGAGCCCTTACTATTTATTGTTGAACAAACCAAACTTACAACCCTCCCTTCGGGGAATGTTAGAAAAGAATTACATGTCTTTTAATTTACTATTTTTGCGTTGTTAAATTGATTAATTAAACTTGTCACCAAACTATAAGTTATCTGTTGGCTGGCCTTTAAATATTGTAAATGTAAATAAAATGATATGAACGTGTGACTAGTGACTAGTAAATGTCAGTGAGATGTATGAAAAGATTTATACCTCCCTAATCTCAGGATAGGAATATACCGTAACAATCAATCTACATTACGACTAATATAACAATTTTGTCTTCAAACACAGCAAAATTAATATCATTGAAAGATTTGGCAGATACTTCGTGGTGCAACATTATAATTTAAAATATGTTTTACTTTACTTTGTAATACACACACAATATGAGCTATTAAATTACAACTATAGTTTCGAGAGGAGCAGTCCCTCTCATCATCAGGTATAGATAATAACTGTTATTATCTATACCTGATGATGAGAGGGACTGCTCTTCCCGAAACTATAGTTTTAATTTAATAGCTCATATTGTGTGTGTATTACAAAGTAAAGTAAAACATATTTTAAATTATAGTAAAATTATTTTGTGGTGACATTATAATTATAATGTGGAGACCTGTAATTGGCCATCACATTATATCAATGTTTTCTATGCTTCTTTGTTGTGCTGTTAGTCTTCCATGAATGTTAAATAAATAAACAAATAATTTATGGAAATTAACTTTGTATACATACATCACTTTTTTATTGAAAAAATTCAACATGTTTCAAAGCCAATGGCTTCTTCATCAGGATAACAAATGTATCTAAATTTTATCTTATTTAATTAAATTAAATTTATTTTATTTTCCCGTACATTTGTTATCCTGATGAAGAAGCCATTGACTTTGAAACATGTTGAATTTTTTTCAATACAAAAGTGGTGTATACAAAGTTAATTTCTATAAATTATAATACAACAATATTTTTATCATGAGAAAAGGGGGATTATCTGAAATTTTTCTACTCTAATTCTCTAAATTGATTGTATTTAAATGTTTACGTGTTAAACTCGGAAAGTAGCAAAATAATTTCTTAATAGTGTAAAGCCTCTTCAGTGCAGAGCGTTTTCCTGCCGATCGGTTACCGGCTTAGTAATAATCACATTATACTCGAGCCATCGTAAGATGGCATTTTTGACAGATCGTAATAGTGTTGTGACACACTTAAAATCATTAACGAAAAAATTCAGTCGAAAAAAATAATTCGTCGCACGGTGTGAGTTGAGAAAGTCTTTGTACATAGAAAAGGTTATAGAAGAATAATAAAACACATTTCACAAAGCCCAAATTAACGAGCAGGGGTCAAAATATAAAAGTATCCATGTCCGAAATCTAAAGCCAGGTAAAAAACAATATCGTAATCACAGCGTGCACTCATTCGTTCTTTCTGTAACAACGTTAAAACAAAACTGTCAAAACCTTAGAGTATCTACAATATATAGAGGGATAATCAAGCATTTTACCAAACCTTTATACGTGGTAAAATAGAGCTTACTCAGTTTAAACAATATGGCGACACATGAGAAAAAAAGAGACAAAAAACATCACCCGGTCTGATCCGTCTTTTATTGTTTTGTAGCCGTTTTCTTTGCCCTCTAATAAAGCCATAGAAAAAGATCATATTTAGAGGGCACAATCGATCTGTCAGATTTGTTGTGTTATTTTGGATACTTATTCTGCATATTCTACGCATATTAATTATACAGGCAATCAATATCCTATAACATTTTGAATCATTTCGTTCATTCCATATTTAATGTTGATGGACATCACTACTCTTGCGTTCGCGCAATAAAGTATAGCATTTGTCCTCCAATGTTTAGCTGTCATTAATTACGAAACTTCATGTAAGTCTAAACGTCAAAAGTGCCATCATAGAGTGGCCGTACTGTAAATTGTGCCTTTTAGCGGTGGGCATTTTCGCCGATCCTGCGGTTTTCTATCCATCGACGACTTGAGAATCATCTATCATGCTTGGGTGGTTGTCCGCTTGCATTCCATGTATTGTTTGTATTGCCGTCTTCACTCCTGAACGTGTAACTGTCGCATTTCGAATCGCACGTTCATTGATTGCTGACATGAATATTACATTAGCAATATTAATTAATTAATATTACACACACAGAAAGGGTACACTCGTTGTTAGCGATTGGACGGTTAGCATTAAGTGTCTACGGATTGTAAAATGCGTCGTTTAATTTTTGAGGGGAGCGTTGTGATAGTTTTTATTACGTATAATTTAATTTAAAGATTTGTAATTAATAGATTAATTTTATTGTTAATGATAGGCATTTTTATGATGTAGGTACGTATATAGTAAAATGATATACTGTATGATAAGTGAAGTTTAGCAATGTTCAGATGTATTAAATCATCAAAAAACCTTTCTTTCCATCCAACTGCTATAACGAGTCATAATGTGTGGAGCGTTTTTATACAAGGTGTCTCGTAACTAGTAGCAAAAACTTTACAGGTGGATTCCTGCCTTGATAATGAGTCGGAAACGTTCAACCATGACATAATATCAATAGTTACGTAGACATCCAATATTAAAATTTGCATTATTTCTGACTTTTTACTTGTACTATCATTACAGCAACTTATATCGATTATGAAAAATACAAGTCGAATAAAATGTTTTGTTTGTTTGAGATGAGTGTTGAAGCGAAAAAAATATTCATAATTGATATAATTTATCGTAATGTTAGTTCAACATTTTGCTAAAAGTAAGTCATAAATTAGAAAAAAATGCAAACTTGGATATTGCACACCTCCATAACTATTGATATCAGGTCATGGTTGCTTGAGAATATTTTCGACTCGTTATCAAGGCAGGAATCTACTTGTAAAGTTTTTGATACTGGGCATGACTGTATATAAATATTTGCAATATTTACAGAAACACTACACAATCTTAAAGTATTAAGGAAGGTTATAATTAATTTATTGATATAGAGCAAAATGATGCATTTGTAATAAGTGAAACATGTCCTGTTGTGACACAATTCACACGACGCTATTGCCTGGAGAAAGTGGATTACCGATACCAGTTTCATAACAAGATTGCAAGTTGCTATTACGATTATATAATAGTACCTGTTTACGTACACCGCTATAATTGTTCCTTCTACTTAACCCTAAACTGCCGGCATGTGACTTTTCATTTCTGTGCGATTAAATTGACTGATTTAGGGCCGGTTGTTTCAAGTTGGATTAAAGTAAGCGTTCGTTTAAAGCATAGATGTTTACGAAAACGGATCGTCTGATTGGTGGAGAACGCAAAAATCTATGCTTTAAACGAACGCTTACTTTAATCCAACATGAAACAACCGGCCCTTATACATCTCTATAAAAGCCTTTATCACTAATTATTGTTTTTTTTTAAATTCTACCTTTGATTTCAGATTTTGTTAGTCAATTATTATGAGGAAAACAGCATTGGGCACATTTCTAATTCGCAAATTTAAGTTTATGGCCCGCATTCAGAGTCAATACTTAGATGATTTAAAAGTTTAAGGTACGCCTTAAAAGTGTTATTTTGTACTAAAAATTACGATCTTAAGGCGTACCTTAACCTTTAAATTATCTAAGTATTTTTTTATTTATATATTCTAAATTATTTACTACATAGAAAGAGGTAAACGTAGTTGCTTAACTAGACTGGTCTGTTCTAAAGCAACTATAGGTCGACCACAATCAAATGACCATTCCCTAGCTTTGTCCAGTAAGAAGAAAGCGGAGGAAAGTTGCCTGGCAAGCCCGTATTACAAGCCTCAATATGATATTCCAAATAAATATATATTTTTTAGTTTTAAAAATGTTACTTACTAGAAAAACTTATTTTGTGTTCCTTTTTTGCATCGTAACAACACACATATTTTTTGCGCACATTCTTTTGAATGCGGTCTAGCTATACCTGCAGTGTTTGTGAAATTAAGCTAAAAATAAATTTGTAATACTTATAAAATACACTAAATTACAAATTCACTTGATATAGAGAAAAAATCAAATCATAATATGCACTCATATTCGGCCCGATTCTGAAAATAACAATGTCTAGGTCTTTAAGATCTTTATCCCAACACTTAATAGACGATAATAATAATTAAAAATGTCCAGAGCGGATTTTGCTATTCTACGGCTCAAATACACTGTATTAAAATATGATATAAGAAAGATTGTTTCTTACAAACCTATTAATTTCTTCATCCACAGCGTCCAGATGAAATATCATAGCTAAACTTGTCATAACCGTGTTCGGCGTTACTGCGTATTCAAATCTTCCCATCCTGACATTTGACAGATATGTCTGGATCTTTATCCCAACACTTAATAGACGATAATAAACGAGAAATAGCTTTACGTCGGTGTTTGTTTCTGTAAGATTCTACATGAGATAGATATAGAGGGAGGGAGAAAGATGTAAATTGTTATCTGTCAAATGTCAAGATGGGAAAGTTTGAATACGCGGTAACGCGGTCAAGTTTAGCCGTGATATTTCATCTGGACGCTGTAGATGAAGAAATTAATACGTTTGTAAGAAACAATCTTTCTTATATCATATTTTAATACAGTGTATTTGAGCCGTAGAATAGCAAAATCCGCTCTGAACATTTTTAATTATTATTATCGTCTATTAAGTGTTGGGATAAAGATCTTAAAGATCTAGACATTGTTATTTTCAGAATACGGATGATTAACTGTGAATTTGGGCATATGTCATACATAGCTGTACAATGTTGCTCAATATAATATGTTCATCAAGATGTATTGAGCTCGTTCTTTATCTACACGGAAAAATCTTTTTAATTCGGGAAATATAATGCCCCGGCAAGTTTCGCATCTTTTCCACACTTTACGTTACTAAATGCCACTATCATTCCACTATTTTAAAACAACTGGCTTACGAGTCAAACGATGTCAAATTTGTCTGGCAGTTAAATGATTGACGACTCGAGTATTCCGGGTTCTACATAAATATATAATTTATAAGGTGTTTTTGATTATGACCTTCCATAAATATAAGTAATTGAATGTTTCGGCGTTAACTTTGTGGAAATCCATTATGAACAAATTATGAAATAAATCAATGAACTTTGTTTTTTTCCATAAATATTTTAATAAACGAAACGTACAGCTATGGGTCCCAATGAAAAAATGCACAATGTATAGCAGGGGCGTGCAGTGAGAACAAGAAGCGTGACTTTTATTTGAGCATATATTTGGCAAAAAATCGTAATTAAATATTTATCCGGCGGAATATTATAAAATATTAAAATCTGAATAATGTGTTAATTTTTGTGATATATATTACGAGATATATCTCTTTTTTCGGTTTCTTTTCAAAATATAATTAACTAACCATCACGCCGTTAATAACCACCATCCGAGAGGATTGAACGCCACACTCTTCTATCCTGGCACACCACATTTGCTTCGGCCACATTCATACATCTTCTCATACAAGTTCTACGTTTGTTCTACGGTTGTTGCGGTTTTTAACAGGGCCATCCTCAAATACTTGTAGTATCTGATCGTGCCAGGTCTTTCGCGGGAGCCCTCTATTCCTGTTGCCTTCAACACTCGCCTCATATATTTTCTTAACCATCCTTTCCTCGTTCATACGTTCCACATGACCAAGCCATCTCAGCACTCCTTTCTTTATTCTATCTACCACACTACAGTGATGGTGATGACTTTGTTCTCTGGACTCAATATTTTTGTTTTATTTGTATTAAGACCAACTTTGCTCGAAGCTTCGTGTAGTTCTTTTAACATTATTCTTAGTTCTTTGATATTATTACTTACAACTACTATATCGTCAGCTAATCTTAGGTGCCTTAAATATGTGCCATCTATCTTCACACCTTTTTTATCCCAATTCAGGGTCTTAAATACATCTAAGGCTAACGTGAAGAGTTTAGGCGTAGGCTGAAAAACGTTATTTATAAGAAATAAACCAAATATGTATCTATGTATTTATTTTGTTAGAAGTGAGTTAATAAAAAAGCTCGGACGGGTTGATTTAAACGTAGTCTGTTATTGAAGTAGCACCAAGCGGACACTTAAATATTTATGATGAATAATAAATTCCACAGAGGTAAAATGGCATACATCAGCGATAGGCCAAATGATTTCATTTCTCTGCCATGCTATTACGCCGTATGAAAGTTTAAAAAAATCGCTAGGAAATAACACGACAATGGAAACGAATAGTTTCCGTATAAAAATATAGCATAAAATAAATATATATAAAACCTTTTGACAAAAATCTGTAAAGCTTTTTTATTTATTTAATAAATAATACATATGATTTCTTTTATAGCAATGATAACTAGCAAATATTAACAATCAAATTATTATTATATGTTATACCTCACCAAAAAGAATTAAGATTCTTGTGTGTGGTGAGGGATAATCACAATTATATTGGTAGTGTAATTTAATTTAACAAACAATGAGAATTAGTTAATGTACTATTTATCCAAAATTTTATATACAAAAAAATTTAATAAGCAGTCAAAAAACTAAACCATAAAATCCAAGTATTTATTATACTCCCTTTCTCATTGAATCAGGTTTCGTGTTATACACGCGTCGGGATAATTACTCATTTGTATTGATTCCAATTTGAAAAAAACATTAAAATTTCGAAAAATCCAAAATTATACTAAGTATATTTATTATTTTTTTAAAACTAAAATTTGTTACATCATTTTTATCGTCGCCACGAGTCTGCTTGCAAAGTTTCATCTCGATTGGATCACGGGAAAAGGGTTAAAAATCGATCCAAAGTTTTTTCGTCAGACAAGCAAGCAGGACGTTACGAGTTAAAAGAAAGGGAGTAAAAAGAGACTAAATTCAATCACAAAAAACAATTCTACAATAAATGAGAATCCATTCGGGTTCACCGGGGGAATACGCTACCGCATAACATCCACCATTACACAAAGTAAATTAAACAAATCAAGTAATTGCATAGGTATCTTCATCGATTCGAAGGAAGTACTTGACAGTATCTCCCATGAACAACTCGTACCAGAACCAAAAGAAAACGGGATTGACCACACAGCCCCAAACGGGTAAAAAGCCGCTCAACGAACATACCTCATATAGTCAAATCAAATGAATCTCTAAGTAATCCACCAATAGGTGAATTTGGAGTTCCCGAAGGTACGGTCCCCAGACCTCTACTATTTCTCACTCACATAACGACATATTTCAACAAAAAATCAACGGTGAACTAACATTTCACGCAGACGACACCGCACTGTTAGCAAATTATCCTTCGTGGGCAAAAGTTCACGAATCAGCAAACAAAAATATCAATTCACTAAAATTTTAATCCATTAAAATCGTGTGGATTGACAATAATCTTCTAACATTCAACGTAAAAAAAACATATACATTTCGTTTCCTCTAAAAAAAATCCTAAAAATAACCATAAAACTTTAATTCACGATCCAATATGCGACATTAACTGTATGCAGCCCAACAATAATTATACTTTAAAAAATGATTCTTCATCCGAACTAAAATACTCAGGTATTTGTGTTGTTAACTTACAGAATATGGAAACCTTAGAGTGGAAACTATAGGTAGTTAGGTTGTAAATACGGTAGTTTACGATATTTGTTTTTCAATTTTTTTAAGTCAACATGATTATTCTCTCATGAAATCTTATTCTATTATGACACGTCAACGCAAAGCGATCTATGAATACCTAGAGAGTTGTGCTATGATTTTAGATAGGTAATCGATATTTATCGCAAACCATGGTTTGTGTTTTCTTAACAATCACGTCTTGACCGCTATTACACACGTAACATTGTACACTTCGTCAAATTTGACGTGATGGCATTTGACAGTGTTTGACAATTGCATGATTGTCTTGACATTTCTCATAGTACATATAAAATAAGTATGTCCCGTTTATTTTGACGTAGAATATCATAACGATTTTGTAACCCTAGGCGGTTATGGGAATATGAAATTTGGTTAACAATCGAAAAGGGATTATTATTAAAATAATATCTAACATCGTACATAGTCGAGATAGAGAAAATAATTGAAATCGCCAAAACTTTGTCGATGACTTGAATAAAATTCTCATATCTTTGATTGAGATTTTGCACATTTTGAAAAGGTATTCACCACATCTTGTTGCATCCTCTTTACTGTGTTATGATTTATGATGCTATGTCGCAAGGTGCTGCCTGCCATTCCAATCGCGTGCTGTGAACTTGATCTTTTCAGCTCGATTGGCTCCATTATCCATCTCCGGTTGGATTATTTTTTTCTAATCGCCAATTATTTACTTAACTCAATAATTATTCTAGTTGTCATAAAGAAGCTAATACACAGCAATCACACGATAAAAAATCTATTTGGAATTTTTTTTCATACAACAATGATAATAATATGCATCGTTCACCAATTCCATCGTAAGAACTAAAATGTTAAATTCCACATTAAAAAATAAAATATACTCAGAGTTGATAAATCTATGTATACTAAATAGTTAATGAGAAAATAAAACAACAGATGTCTCTAGCATAGACTTCCTTGATTTCGAACATATATATATAGAACTTTAAAAAAATGATAACGTGTGGATGTTCTTACGATGGAATTGGTGAACGTTGCATTATGTAGAGTGATCACTTAAACCAGCTCATACAGGTTGTAAGCCCTGAGCCATCGTATAAGAGACTTCCATCCACGTTGCTCATATATAAATACTTCGTCTCTGTGTCTCGCACTCGTCTCTATAATTTGTCCTAATTAATTAATCATCCCTCTCGGGACAAAATGAAGTAATTGTGTTTTTAGAACATATTTTCGTGTAAAATATTGTTTTATTTTTTTTCCTTATTTCAATTCCTTTTGTTTCATTATTCAAGTTAGGTATAAACGAGATGTAAAAGAGTTTTATTTTAATACCTTTTTTCATTATCTTTTATTTCATCTTATTCAAGTTAGGTATAAGCAAGATGTAAAAGAGTTTTTTTGACAGAATGTTAGTAAACTTAGTAAAAACCACTACCAGATTTAAGGTCTACCGGTTTCGAGACGTACCCGTCTCTTCGTCAGGACCAACACTACACTAGGTACTATATTCACAACACTATCCACCCCAACCATAGTATTGTTAAACCATCACCACTGTTGATCACATGCGTGTTAATCTTAACAGAGACAAGCATGCACTGTTTTTTTTTTGATTTGCCAAAAAAATACTTTTGGGCGTTAGGTGGGTTTTGATTTCAACTACTCACATGTGGGGTATAAAAGCAAAGGCAGCAATATCCAAAATAAATTCAATTCAGTTATCGAGGATTATTAATTTAGAATGTACTGAATTCGAGATTTTATAGAAAATATAGGCTACAAATGTATAGGAAACGTGATTTTGGATCTATATATTTTGTTTTTTATAAATAAATAAATACTTATTCTTTAGGACCCATAACGCAGACGTATTTCCCCCTTCCCCTTTACCCCACCCTCTCACCATGATACATTTTCTGTACAAATCTACACCGTTTGTCAGATCTCACCCAAATTTTGCATACTTATTCTTTAGGAACCGACGTCTAAAAGTACGTCATTTTAATGGGCTAGCGAATTAATAAACGTTGTACATAAATAGTTATTGTTTCCATGTGTCCTTGAGCTAACCATGATGCTAACGCTAATCCTTGAGCTAATAGGATGGTAGACATGGCAGGATCAAATGAAACAAAGTTATAGCGTCAGGAAGCGGCGGTCAGAGGTGACGACTCCGGACTCCAGAGCACTGTGTAAGGTCTGCGAGGGAATGCCGACGAAAATGCCCTCGTAGCCCAGTGGCCATGACATTGGCTTCCCACACCGAGGGTTCCGGGTTCGATTCCCGGTGACGTCACAATTAATCTATGTGATTTACTCAAGCCTGGGTGTTTTGTGATGTCTTTTGCTTAAGTAATTAGGTCTCTTGGCCTGTTGAAGCTTAAAAAAAACTTGGCCCCGCAATGCACAAGAATGAGATTGTACTTTTTTCGGGTGGATGCGACGGACCCTCAAATTTCCTGTTGAGAGACCAAAGCTCGAGACAGAGGCTTGGTGACTATGGAGTCTGGGGTAGGCGTGGGAAATGAAGGGCCCTTAAATAATTAAACTAAAATAATTAAATTACCATAAATGCGATGTGTACAAGAGATGACTCAATTTTTGATTCTTTCATGATTCTACGATAATTTTTCGTTAACCTTCAGTTGCCCGTAGTACCTGTTATCAGTTTATCCAATCCAGTACAATCTGCCAGACGAACATAAAATATTATAATAATAATTACTTTTGATAATATTGACTCTTGTACCAAGACAAAGAAATCCACACTTTATTCTGAAAATAACAAGATTGTTATTTGGTGATTATTACCACAACACCCAAAAATAGAGAAACGTCAAGACATTTGTCAAATGTCAGTATATCTACCATTGTGACAAAAATTATCTTTTATTTAATATTTGGAACTCTTTGGATGAAGAAATTAGTAGATGTATGTTAAACAAACTGATTTCTATCAACTTTTAAAATAATATAAGTATTTGTTTCCTATTCCTATTCATTAAAAAAATATTTTAGACAAAAGTCCAGATTGCAATGACTTGCGTGATGATAAATATCGTTTCGACATCAAATAAACAGATCTTTTTTTAAAAACATCCAGACATCTTGAAGGTCCGAAATTTCAATCCATGCAATGTGTAACAAAATATTGATGTACCTTTTTGACTTAACATGATTTATATGCCATTATTGCAGGACTGTTGGGTGTTGAAAAGTGATATTGCACCAACTTACCATCACGCCGTTTCCCCGTGGGGGTAGGCAGACAGGATAGAGCGCCATACTCTTCTGTCCTGACATACAACTTTCGCTTCGTCTACATTCATACATCGCATGCAAGCTCGACGGTTGTTCAGGCTTCTCACAGGACCATCTTCCAGTATCTGGTTAATCTGGTCATGCCACGTCTTCCGTGGTCGCCCTCTCTTTCTGACGCCGTCAACACTTGCATCATATATCTTTCTTACCTAGTTTCTACCACATTAATTAGACCATGTAAATAGATTCAGGACTACTTTCCAAAGGTCTCATCTAAATTACAAAACGTAATTGTAAATTAATTAAGTAATTACACGGGCATAAATAAAAATGTCCCGCGTTTTTTTTAGAATTGCGTTTCTCAGTCTTGTTATTTTTAGATCCTGTTATTTTAAGAATACGACCGTATACGCCATTTTATTCTCCGTTAAGACTTGGATAAGAAATAAGTGCGTGGCGAGCTGCTTTGACGGAGAAAGAAAAATAACAAAAATCAGGCCCCGATAAAATGGCGTCTTTTTAACAGATCAGTAAAGATGGCGGCCGGTTTTTGTTATAATAGTATGTGTGTGTTATGAGAATATTTTAGTTTCATACAACGAACAAAATTATTATCATGCATGGTTTTCGAAGTATGTATGAACATTCCAAGCAGTGGTCGTCTTGTAGCAATGGACCGATCGAATATACCCTAGTTTCTATAAAATATAATGCACTATAATGTACAAAAAGAATGGCGGCGAATGGCGAAAAATAGAAATACGAACACGCAATACGTGTCGCAACAATATTCTTACTATTTTCAAACTAAGCTAAACGCTGCTATGAAAATAGGACTTGCTGGTGTGGTGGAGTGAGGCTCGAACCACCCTTCGGTGGTTCGAGCTCACTTAAAGAGTCATCGTTAAGTCCTACTAATTAATTAGAGTAATTTGTTTGCTTTTATAACGTAAATATGAAATATCTTGCAGCTTCTATATGATATTTCTCTTCTTAAAGCATCACTTAGACATTTTTAGAGATACAACGCGTAAAAGCATCGATGACTTTTTGTGACGATGGAGTGAAAAATTTCTTCATACATAACAGGTTGTAACCCAGCCGGTCCATAATACTTTACAGATGGATTTCTGCCTAAATTATGAGTCGAAAATGTTTCGACAACTCTGTCCCACTGGAAATGTGCGAATTCAATTTTGTTTCTCTTTGTTTTGTTTTCTTTGGAAATATTGAAAAAAAAACAAAGTTTGATTATTTCAATATTTCCGACCAATTTTCTGTAAAACATGAATGACAAATCCATTCGCTTCAATATAAGTCAAATAAAAAATATTAAAATCGAAAATAATATTTGTATTAATATTATTAATATTTTTAATATTTAAAGCATTAACTTTGTGGTTAGACATTATAACAGTGTTAGTTAAATTAGTACAAACCACTACCAAATTTTAGGTCTATCGGTTTCGAGACGTACCCGTCACTTCGTCAGGACCAACACTACACTGCTATGTTCACAACACTATACACCACAACCATAGTATTGTTAACCTTTCACAAATATTTATCACATGCGTGTTATCTTGTCAAAGACAAGCATGCACTAACTTGCTTACAGAACGATCAGGAATCTTCTTAGTGCCTAAAATCTGGTAGTCGTTTATACTAATTTAACTAACATCCTGTATTAATGTTTATATAAAAATATAATTTTTATACAAACATTAATACGGGTTTAGAATACTTTGCCAGCATGCAGAGAAATACTCGAAACAATTGCAGCATTAATTATTATTAAAATTGATATTTTTCACTTCATCCTTATTTAAAAGCCACTCATATGTTATTTTTATGTTGCAAACATAGCTTTTTATCGTAAGTCGTCAATATTGAACTAACTGTGAACTGCGAAGGTCAAGTTGTGCCCGACGCTACTAGCTCATTCGTAGCATTGCTCATCGTCGTAGTTTTTATGATAAATATTTTATCATTAAAAATATTTCGGCAGAGATAAACCAGTTTCATCTCGTTAGCACGACAACAAGCATAAGGATGTAGATATTTTTCCATCAATGGGTAGTCGGTATGCATCGCTTGACTGGAACTGCAGAGGTGGTCTGGTCTCTGGTCTGCCTACATACACATACACACACCACAGTAATGTTGTAAACGCCTTCATGGTATTTATTGTGAAGTTCATCTATGATTATTTACTTTTTCTTGATCTCATATTTTAAAAGACTTGAATTAGCGTCTCTTCTTATATTAATTACAATTTTGATTTGTGTCCTATTATATTATGTAAAACACGGTGTCGCTAAATAAAATGCGAGTACATAGACAATGGGTGATTTTACATAATAAATCGCTGCATGCAGGCAATAATATAGTGATTCTTTTGTTACAGTTGCCGGAAAACTTCTTGAAATTCTTTGGCGTGGTGGGGGAATGCGCAGAAGACAAAATTTGGGACTCCTTGGTGGAATGGTACATGCGCAAACTTCCCCCCACTACGCCGTAAAATTTCAAGATGTTTGTCGGCTACTGTACGAGCCTAATTTTTCGGGAAAATCATCTCGGAAGTTATAAATTTGAGCATCTTTTCAATAAATCGTCTCCTAAAGACCATTATTTACTTAATGCCATTTCAGACACAAAATATGTAAATAAATGCACATTTAATTTTTTTGTAAATACATTTCTTCATCAAAGTTCCCTGATCCATTGTCAGAAACTTGAAGGACCTAAAATACGTCATGTTGATGCGGTAGGGTTGTTTACGCTTTGTTGCTATCCTGATGTATGGAAATTGTTAGCATCATCTTCGTAGCTTTAATTTTCCACTCTTTTCCGTTGTTCTAGAAAATGCATCAGTGATATTTCGTCCGAACGAATTCACGTATGTGCGCGTAACTCCTCTGGTTTGTCTTTTTACCGGAAGATTATTTCATTTATAAATAATTGACTTACGTATACAAAATTCGCAGTTCACGTGTAGTTAGATTGAACATTACATACAAATACAGGTACTTATATAAAACGATAATAATTGCAGAGTACGCGGTTCATGATACAATAATTGTTATGTCATTATAATGTCTGTATTCTGACAATATCTGCTATCTACCTTGAAGGTAATTTTACAGAAGGAGCACAAAAATGTGTTATTAAAAAATAAATGATTTCTCGTAAATTGCTTTGCTGTTAGAAAATACCAGAGCATTAGCGAGCAGTCCGCCCTGAAAGTGTTATAGAAAATTCGTTTTCCTAGAAATATCGCTAGTATGTTTAGGATACCGCATTTTTCTGTTTTTCAGCTCTTTTCTAAAATGCTTATCCTGCCTAATTCTCGCTATGTGTGTAGGGAAATGAGTGTCAATTTAAATTTAGTTATGTAACTGACTTACCTACTGTTTTAGTGACCTCCATACAATGCCACAGTTATGTCAAGTTACACATTTTAAAATTGTTGTATAGAGTAACAAAACTTTTAGGCGAGGGGATTGGGTCGTAGCGGAAGAATGCGTCCCCTCGCGTAGATTTAAGACACATTTATAAATACTTATTCTTGCATATTTAAATCCCCTAGTAAATAACATATTTTTGCAATTGATTTAAAAAAAAAAGTATTTGTTGGGCACTTACCTTGTAACAATTTCTTTCAGACATTGTTTTGACAGTTTAAACTATGTAAAATTTGTTACTTATTTATGATTACTACGCTACCGGTAACGAGCATTAGTTAAACTAAACTAAAGTGTGCAAATACTGTATTACGAGTTTTTAGGTGGTGGGGATGAATTGGAGAGGTGGGAGGGGCGAGGTAGGGAACATCGCTAATAATGGTGACTTACATTTACAACTTACAAGGGGCTATTATTTTGTTGACAATATTGATATTTGAATTTAATTTTTTGTTAATATCTAACGTTTCTAGAGCAGACAATTTGAAAATTTTGTTAACATTAGTGTATTTAATGGTAAGTAAATTTATCTTTTTTGTAAGTGTGGCCAGTTTCTAACAAGTGGTTAGAAATTCAGAATAATTATTATTTCTCAAACAAAGTTCACGTTCTTTTATCCTAGTTTTAAAATTTCCCGTGGTCATTCCTACAGATTGTGTTAATATTAATTAGATAAATTAGAAAAAGCCTTAATAACAAAATTAAATATTATAAATAACCAAATCCTTTTAGCAAATAGTTACCTTTTAAATTTTCTAATGAGTCATTCCTCTTGTTTTTTATTATAGGTATATTGTATCCTGACGAAGGGGTTATTAGCCTGGAAACATGTTGATTTTTTGATAAAAAAATTACAATGGTTTTAAACACGCTGTTTTCTCAATTATGAATAGAAATAGTATTTTTTTCTACTATTTTATTTTAGAGTATCACACAAAACGTTTTGGAAACCTCTACATCAGACATCTGACGACTTTTTTAGCGTTCCGTCCTCTGCCTATCTCCATAGAGTAGAGCGTTCTTTATATAATATCACTTTTTTCTTTCTGGTATTAAAATATAATTCATTAATAAAAAAATATTATCTATTCTAAGCTCCGTAAAACTAACTAAATATATGTAAATAGTAACTACATTAGTGATTTAATCTATTTCATTGTTGCATACATAATGGTAAAAAATGTATTAATCATTAACATAATGCAATATGCAATAGTTTATTGGTATGAATTTTTTTTATGACTTTGAACAAAAGAATGCTATTCCAAGTTTTAACATACCGATATAATTTATAGGTATTTGAGCATCAAAAAATTAATACAATTGCAATGTATTGGTCTAAATTGTACACTAAATTTTTTTGCTCGTATGTAAGCGTGAGCACGAGAGTGGGTACAGAGGTTTTATATAAATACGTACAAAAAATCATTTTTGTCATTAGGTACGTAAAAAAACGATACAGAAACTGTGAATGCCGAACCGTGAAGTCCTTGACGCTTATTAAATTGCCGTTAGAGTTTCATGCATGATGCAATCATGTCGTTGAAGCACGATGCCATCACAGATATCGCGGAACTGAGCGCTGTGCCAATTACGTATTCGAGAACTCATTTTTACTGTGTTAAGCCATGTATTCACTAGGGGACAAATTGTCCCTCAACATCACGCTTGGCATAGAGTCTACGTGACGTTGCAACGTCGCGCACTGTTCCGCGACGTCGCGCACAACATAGCGGGGCATTTCCACGTGCGCGTCAGTACCACGTGGTATGTTTACAATTGAATGCGCATGCGTTGTACAGTAGCCGGCAAACATCTTGAAATTTTACGACGTAGTGGGGGAAGTTTGCGCATGTACCATTCCACCAAAGAGACCCAAATTTTGTCTTCTGCGCATTCCCCCACTACGCCAAAAAATTTCACGAAGTTTGCCGGCAACTTTAACTGTATAACACTCAACATGACATCAGTGTGGGGAAACGAGATTATTATACAATTGATCGAGCTCTAATTGAGCTGTAATTGCAAGTCTGATGTGAGGGCCAACAGCGTTCCGTAATATTGTGTCTTGCTTGGCTATGAAAGGCCCGATTATTTGTAATAAATTTTCAAAATCAGTTGTTGTCATTCGAGTGAAATTGACAAAAGATCCGTCAGACATTCGAAGATCGCATAGAATATCCATCCTTCTTTCTCTTTGCAGTAAATTTCGCACCCACCCCCTTTTTCTCCTCTTACGTTTCGATAAACTCGTTAGAATAAATAGGTGCGCAACACTAATCATCATAACCTCATCGGGCGACATTTCCGCGACAAGTGATATGTGAGTCCCGGTGTGTACACGTCAAATGACCGCGTCATTGTCCCCGAAACATGAGCGTAGATATTGATGCGACACGCCGCGCGGAATGTTGCGCTATTTGTCCCCTAGTGTATACATGGCTTTAAGGTACTGATACACATGCATTTTGAGCGTGCTCAAAAGTAGCATGCTCTAACAACTGTTCACACTGCTCGTTATTAGCATGCTTATTTTAAGCATGCACATGAATGAGCATGCTCAAATCTAACAATCATGCTTATTACTGGCATGTTTTTGTCATAGAATAGAGACGCTCTTGTTCAATATGGAAACTTTGCAAATTGAAACAGGAAATTCAAGTGAACCAATAAATCAAAATAGTTCCCGAGTTTCCATCCGCACATTTTTGATTTTATTTTTATAATTTTTATTGTAAGATTTGAATCATTCATGTCTTTTAATAAAGTTTCATAAACATTATTTCTTGCTATATATTTTTACATAGCGGTGACCGAGTATTCCACAGATATTCGTGATTCCTATAATAAGTCACGAAAAGTAATGTTTTGACATCTCCCTAACGCGCCATGTTTGTTTCATCTGTCGCGGACTGAGAAGATCGCACAGATAATCGATACTAGCCGCGAATGATATTAGCATGCTCATAAGCAAGCCTATTCTCAGACATACTCGACATTTGCATGCTCATAAATCAACCGGCGATTTTTGAGCGTGCTAGTAGTGAGCATGCTCATTACTATTCTCTGCCACTAATGAGTGTGTGTATCAATACCTTTACCCATAACAGTATATCCTCATAAACAAGAAAAGTTACTGTCTTAGAGATAAATGTGACAGGGTGATGGATCAAAATGTGAGGACTTGAAGGATTCGGTGCCTTACTGTGCGAACGACGAATCAAATAATATTATTCATCCGTGGGCATAAAATGGATTTGAGAAGTTTTCTTTAATTTATTTTTAAAAATTATCTATTAAAGGCCACGCCCCCGTGTGATAGTTAATTTATTTTATGAATTTGATGGTATTGTACTAAGTTCCGCCGTGACGAAGATGCGGCAGTAGGTTGGTTACGCTAAGACATATTACGAGTATATCTATTTAAATAAACTTATTACAGTATCTTTAAAGCGGACCGTGATTTAAATTAATGACTTTGTTTTGGTCATAGACATATTTAATGCAAATATTGATTGTGGTTGTACATTTTAGTAAACAATTATGTATCTTTGTATTTCATCACATCAGTTTAATAGTAAACCAACCGGTTTCGGAAAAATCCTTTTCATTCATCAGGGTAATTAAAAAAACTAAACCTAAATACAGAGTCTCATAGATACAGGTGGACTCCTGATCTGCTAATGAGTCGAAAATGCTCAAGCAACCATGGTCTAATATCAACAGTTATGGAGATATGCAATATCAAAGTTTGAAAAATTCATTCGCTTTAATACATAAAATAAAATGATAAAAACCTGGCAAAAATTGAAAATATAATTTTTTTACAATGTTTTTATCATTTTGTTTGAGTTGTATTGAAGCGAATGAATTTTACATAATCGATATAAGTTACTCTAATGATAGTTCAACTTTTTGCAAAAAATAAGTCGGAAATATTGAAATAAAATTCCATCTTTGATATTGCATATCCCCGTAACTATTAATATTAGATAAGCTATGGTTGCTTGAACATTTTCGGCTCATTATCCTGATCCTGGCAGGAATACACGTGTAAAGTTTTTGCTACTAGCTATGAGACCCTCTGTATAAAATTATTATCTTTGATTTCAAACCTGATTTTAAATCATTTTGAAATCTTTCTTAATTTTATACTTAACTCAGTCAGTTACTAGAAATTTTTGATTTTAGTTTTTATTTGATTTATACAGGGTGTATCAGAGCTAGCAGCAGAATCTTGGCCGAGATATTCCTGACTCTGTTATGAGTCTAAAATGTTCAAGGAACCATGACCAAATCAATAGTTATGGAGATATGCAATATCAAATTTTGCATTTTTTTTTTCAATATTTCTGACTTATTTTTTGCAAAATGTTGAACTGTCATTACAGTAACTTATATTGATTATGAAAAATTCATTTGCTTCAATACAACTTAAATAACATGATAAAAACTTTTTAAAAAGTACCTTTTTTCAATTTTTGCAAGGTTTTTATCATTTTATTTGACTTGTATTAAAACGAATGAATTTTTCATAATCGATATAAGTTACTGTAATGATAGTTCAACTTTTTGCAAAAAATAAGTTAATAATATTGAAAAAAAAATGCAAACTTTGATATTGCATATCTCCATAACTATTGATATTAGACCATGGTTGCTCGAACATTTTAGACTCACAACATGGGCAGGAATCTACCGGCAAAGTTTCTGCTGCTAGCTCTGGCACACCCTGTATAAATGGCACAAATTGAAATCGTAAACCCAAATCATGGACATAGACACACTCAGGCATCGAAATTCCAACATTGTGTTTTGTAGACCAGAAAATGGAAATTTTGATCTTACAAAAATATAATTAAAACCGACTGCGTGCCGTTCTCTTATCAGTCGTCAGTCACATGGAGCGTTCAGCGATTAAGTGCTCGCTGAGATAGCACTCTCTCTGGCGTCCGTTGCCACCCGTGCGTGCTAAACATAATATTGAAGTACAGGAGTACAGGTACCAAATGTACTCTGCGTCTGCCGAGACAGAACGTTCCGCGAAAAATTGAACCAGACAAACAGCAGCGAGACGATCATTGATTCGGGATAGTACGTTGGTCGACCCGAGTCGTTATCTTTTGACCTCGACACTTTTGGGTTGTCGTTTACGACTCCCGGCTCTAAATTGCCGAATCATTCTCGAGACGATCTCGCTTGTTGTTTCTCTGCAACGGCCCCTCTCCACGGATGAAACTTTGATCTCACGTCTCGGAGATTGGAAGTACCTATCTTACTCTGAGTACTAAATACATGCGGCAATGATGAACTCGCATTCGTTGAATATGTTAACTGGACTGGGTGAATGGGCATGGAATAGAGGCAACAGTGACTATATTAAAAAAATTAAAAAGCCTGTTAGTGGTACTCGGGTACCTACTTATTATGACAACACCAGGGTTCGAAAAAATCTGATTTTTATAATAAAAATAAAAAAATCGGATTTTTTTATATGTTTCCGATATATATCAAAAATTGGATATATATTCAAACTTTTTTTCTCCTTTTTTAAGTCCAATGTATTAGTACGGCGTATTACCCATGGGGCCATATTCACCCAATTTACCTTATGTTTCTTTGTGTGAAATAAAAAAACGGATTATATGAAACAAATGAAACTAAAAAAATAGCCGTAGTACTTTTTAAAATACAACTAGCGCCATCTAGTAACGACCGCAGATATTAAAAAAAACATCCTGTAGCATTTTTTTTTAATACAACTAGCGCCATCTATTAACATTTGCAGAAAGTTTTCTTGGATATATATCAAAAATAAAAATCGAGCCATAAATATCGTGAAATGTATCATGATATATATCCGCGGATACATATCCTCGAACCCTGGATAACACTAGAACTAACTCGTCTTTTAACTCTCTTAAGACTACATAGGCTAGGTAACACTTACGCACATATCTCGGATATTTTCAACTCTAGTTTAACACATTATAAAGATGCATTAGTAAAAACTCTACACCCTGCCATCATGTATTCTTGTGTATTCACAAAATTAATTATTACACCTATTTGTTTAATATATGTGTATGTACTTCAGACCTCTTTTTTTCTAATTTATATCACTATTAAAACCTTCTAACAACTGTCTACACTGTCAATTTCTACTACACTTTTCTTTTAAGTTATACAATACTAGTCTTTTGTTATCTTGTTTTCACTATTATGTAAAAGCTACTTTTTTTGTACCGTATATTGAAAATAAAAAAATAAAGTACCTGTTATATATACAGTACTGTGCGAAAGTCTTAGACCACTTGATAAAATTTCCTGTAAGTTCAGAACATATTGCAACAATCGATATTTTTAGTAAGGACTGATTTATTATTGCCCTGATTCTATTAAATGAATGTTTTTGCTTTACAAAAAGGCATAATTAACCACTATAATAACTTATTCTCAGAGATTATTCATACAAAAGGTTATGTCTGGTGACCTCAGTACTCACGACATCAGTGCATTGCCAATATTTTACTTTTTTATATAAAATATTATATTTTTTTCAGTTGTATGTTTATACGAAGTGTAGTGAAGTGTGAACGAACACTAATCTTACTAAGATTTTAGTAAGTTTAGTATTCAAACTTCACTGCACTTCATATAAACATATAACTGAAAAAAATATAATATTTTACATAAATAAGTTTATTAAATTATTATTATTTCGCTGGAGTTTTTCGTGTGTATCTAGACTATCTGCCATACTGAAGTGACTCAACTTCCTCTCAAATTGCAAGAATGGACACATGAAACTACCTGTTGAATATCATTGGTTTAAATAATCATGTAATAATAATATAACGAATACAATTCCTTAATGTATTAACTTTACTCATAAAACAAATATTTTTATTCTCCCCAGACATAACCCGATACAAACATGGAGTCACCGGACCAGGAAATACCTCTAGTCGAGGAGGAGGCCTTCCTCGGAGCTTCCCTGTTCGACTGGATCCTCATAGCCGCCCTGCTGGCCGGGGCCTGGTGGTATTTCTTCATGAAGAAACAGGACAAGAAAGAAGAGATGTCAACTACAAAGTATTCCATACAGTAAGTGGGCTAGTTGAATACTCGGTTTTGTGTACTTTGCGATGATTTTGTAGAGTAAACTAACTTTTAGGTCTTGAAGTGAAGCCCTGGACCTAAAAGTTAAATTCTTCTTCTTCTTCTCGTGCCCTGTCCGTTTACCAGACGTTGGCTATCATGTTGGCTATGCGGACTTTGTTTACTGCGGCCCGGAACAGCTCCACACTAGACTGGCCAAATCACTGTTTTCAGCCATGAAGTCCTCCTTCTTCCAGGGCCCCGACTTCCGGCAATCTTTCCTTGCATTATGAGATGCAAGATCTCGTATTTCTCTGGATGTCTCATCACCTGTCCTAGATATTGAAGTTTTCGGATTTTTATTGTTTTAATAACTTCTTTTTCTTTATTCATCCGAGCCATAACATCTTCATTCGTAACTCTGTCCATCCAGCTTATTTTGAGAATTCTTCTGTAGATCCACATCTCGAATGCCTCAAGTCGCCTTATCAGCTATTCGGTAAGCGTTCATGCTTCAATTCCATAGAATAATACTGAGTTAAATTAAATTAAAAATTCAAATTGCAAGTGAGGGTAGCGAGGTCGACTGAGTAGATAAAAATGCATTTTTGGGCCGACTGACTATTATATATACTATTATATATTATAAATATTTATTGTAATATTTATTTATGCATATATTTAAAAAAAATACATTGACAAAAATAATATATGTACCCTTTTATCGATAATAGTCTTCGCACTACAAATAGTGCCCCTTAACAAATAATTATAAAATATAAAGTTTTACAATTCAATACACGTATGCACCAATAAATTACATAAATAATTATGGATATGTTAAAAGATCGAGAAAAATCTTTAAAAATTTACTTATTAAAAAAAGTTTATTTTTGTCAATGTTACGCCATATTGGACGCATTTGAACTCCGCTCGATTGATTTGAAACACGTGTAAATGACGTTTGTAGGAAATAAATCCCTACCGATTCGGGCCGTATCATCATTCAGTTTTTTAATCTAAGCTGGCGATTAATCATTCCAAAATTTGTCAAAGAATAACAACTCATTTTGAAAACAATACCAATAATAATTGTTTTTTTTTTGTTTTCTCGGTTATTATCATTAGAATTTTCAACATTATTTAAAAATATTTTTTTAAGGTTTTTAATGCGATTTCAACGATCAGCATAATTAATTTTACAGTATTTTTGCTATATTGCTATATTGACTGTTGCAACATTGCAATGTCGATTTTGACATTTTTTACATATGGCAGCCTGGAATTAACGAATTCAGCAAATCGTTATATAATTGGATGATGGAAGGTTCCAAAGCATCGTCCAACATGGTGGTACCTATACTGTATATTTTATTTTTATTTTTGATAATTGCGTGTCACACTCTAATTTTATCTAAAGTAGTCATTCCAGCAAGTTATGGACAGACAACGAAATTATTATATTTAGATTAAATTAGATTGGTACATTAATATATTTACAATATACGCCCTTAATTACTTCAATTCTTGTTTCATCGGACCAAAGTATTTTAGCCCGTCTTCTGTCGTCCAGTTTTACTGTTCTCGCGTTAGGTTAATCGCCTTTTTCTATTTAGCGAAATTATTATATCATCAACTATCCTAATTTCAAATTTCTGTTCGTAATTTTCTGGAATTACAACAACAACATTGACTAGCCGCTAATGAGGCGCGGCAGCCGAGTGCGACACGCCCAGGCTACATGCCAAACTACACGGTCTAAACATTTATATTAATTTAATTGTGTCCCGTGATTTTCACGGATATGCGGCTAGTTTGGTAACAAATTATATTTATATTCTAGTTTCTATATAGTGGTTATAGCAGTGACAACTGATTGCTTTCTGCTTTTTTTTATATTGCTGTGGGCTGCATTAAAATGCTTTATGTCTAGTGACGATAAACCTAGAAAGCGTTATTTGCCGACATTCGAGAGCAAATGGCGGGATATGATTTAAACTGTGATCCCTGTGAAGATTGGGTTGTGAAGGTTGTTGTGATGTTAAAATATGCAAATTACCAACGTGTTTTCACAAGATGATTTCTGAGTTCCTCTCCAGCTCAAAATCGCAACACTTGTACTGATATTTACCTCAATCGAATCGCTGAAATCGGTCTCATAGTGTCTCATTCCATGGATATGGGCTATTGCATACGTCACGCTATATGCAACGAACTGTAATCCAATGCCCGCATAATCATACCGAACGTATTCCAATATGCTCTCATGTGATCATAGAATGGAGTACTTCCAAATTGATCCGAAGATATGAATTGTCTTATTTTTTTCATCCGAATTTAAAATTTTAATATCAATCGTAGGGTAAGCAAATGCAAAAACTAAAATAAAATATACTAAGAAAGAAATCAATTGAAGCAGAAGGCATTTCAAATTGACAAAATGTTATTTATGTTAGTATATAACCGTTAAAAATTACTTACCGGTTTCGAGAAGTAACCCGTCTCTTCGTCAGGACAACCACTACACTAGCATGTAAATATCACTACACACCACAACCATAGTATTATTACTTTCACAAAATACTCTTCACATGCGTGTTACTCTAACTAAAGGCCAACATGCACGTGCAACATGCAGTGCATGTTGGCCTTTAGTTAGAGTAACACGCATGTGAAGGTGTTGGTGTGTAAATAATACTGTGGTTGTAGTGTGTAGTGATATTAACGTACTAGTGTAGTGGTTGTCCTGACAAAGAGACGGGTTACGTCTCGAAACCGGTAGACAAAAAAGTAATTTTTAGTGGTTATATACCTACTAACATAAACAGCATTTTGTTAAAATGTCTGATCACAAAGTTAATGCTTTAAATATGAATAATATAAAACAAAGTGTTAAAAAAGATCTAAGCTTTTATTACAAAATAAAGGTTGCATTAACGACAGCATAAAGAAACGCGATACATAACTCGTGTATACATCGTACCATCTACAGAGGTACAGACATTCCAGCAACTTTTTTCCACCTGCAAAACTCCTACGAACTCTGGACGCATCTTATTTTGGACATTTTTTACGAAATTTTTAACGCTATTAAAATTTAAGCGCTCCATTTTTAACTATCCGAGGGCCCTTCGATTATACATTCATCATATTTAATATCATAGCATATTGCTAATGCTTCCTATATATCAGTTTGTGAGGAAATAAATCAGATTACACAATTGGTTTATTGATTTACGTCAGTTGAGAATATGAAGTGTTATAACCAAAAATGACAACATTTTATCAAGGATACTATATTTCAATTTTAAAAAGGGGGACATGTCTTCCTTTTAGGTACTTTATGCGGGTGGAATCTCGGCTGCCGGTAAAGATAAACATACACTTAGAGTTGAAAGTCAATCGTGTAAACGTCTGCATTTCATGTGAACAGAATACCAACCAATCACCAAGAGTCAAACGTTACCGTGTCATATCCAACATAAGCAAAACGAACGCTTCTAAAAGTGCTTATAGGACAATAACATTCTTTAATTATTATAATAATACTAGAATGTGCCCGCGCGGCTTCGCACGCGTAAATTCTTAGTACACTGTTTGGATCGTCATAGAACTTTCGCGAACATTCTCATTCCAGAACTTTCAAAAATTTTATTGAATGTACAGGAACCTTCTAGACACACTGACACATTCCGCCACTTAGTTTAGAACCTTATAAAACTTTCGGGAATTTTCTAGAATATTCTCCTTCCATAACTTTCTAGAGCAGGTTTTTCCGGAACCTTCTAGACTTACCGACGCAGTCGGTGCATCTATTTTGAAACAATCTGAAGCATTTTCGGCCTTCCCATAACAAAACAATGTGCTAGAAAGCACATTTTTGTCACCCACGCTCAGCCACCCCCACCAAACTCGCATATTTTCGATGTAACACCAAGGGCTATCCACCACCATAACCACTGGTGGGTGGTTGTGGCTGTTATGGAGAAAACTAGGCGGTTAGGAAAACACGGAAGAAACACGTTTCTTTTTATATGTAGAGGTTGTCCCGTATCTCGACGTCAAGCCGAAATCGGGTGATAGGCCAAGTCATAATAGTTATGAGAAAAATATTTAAAAAAATCTAAGTCATTTGTTTTAAAAATTATAAGCATTTAAAAAAAAATCGAAAAAATCTACACCCTGTGACGGTCTTTTCACTCCTGTTGCTACAAATCTTTATTTTTCTTCATTTTTTTATTATTATGTAATCCTGAATAATGCTTCTGTAAACTTTTGTCCAAAATTCAAAGTCAACTACTCCAGCTTGGAAGATAATGTCACTTTTTGACCAAACCAAGTATTCAAAATCAATACTTTGCCCAGTTTTAACTGACTATACTGGAAAAAAAATGTACCACACTAGGTTGGCAAGTAACTTCAAAAGTTGGCGCATTTAATAAGGATTCCAAAATGGTATAACACTTGCTAGATCATTTCTTAAATTGTGGACAAAATATTATTATAAAGTCCACATTAACTGTCACATATAATACACACACACTTACACACCCTCGTCAAACACACAACTTAAAAACTTTAAAACTTTAATAAACAGTCGCGAATTATTTGTAATCACTTTGGTTAATGATACTAGGTATAGCAAGTAAGAGGTGCATGTTTTTGATACTATGAATAGTGATGCAACGAATAGGAATATTCATATTCGCCGAATAGTAGATATTTTCCAAATACTCTTATCCGTATTCGCCGAATATCATCACAAATATCACTACAAAACAAACTATTTATAACTGAACGCAACGCAATATACGGTATGGCTGCGTACGCGTACCGTGTATTCGAACACACTTACGCACTCTATTATCGGGGATTCCTCCAACGCTGAATGAATGGATTTGTTTAGTTCTCAAGTTGTCAATTGCTACTTGTTTCACAGCATAACATGAGTTCTTTCATCTAGTTTCGTTGGGTTATTAATAAGGTTAGGTGCTCATCTCATGTACTTTTTGTTTTGTTATGTGTATTGTTCGTCCCATTTTATTACCATTGTGTGAAAAAGTGTTAACTATTATAAAATAATTTCAAATTAAATCTAATAAAATGACCAAGTAAGCGTGAAAAAGGTGATTTTTATTTTCGAACGCTAGGAATGTACAAACGGATGTACAAATGTACAAACAAAGAAATGTCATGCTTTTTGAAAAAAAAATTGCCGGTGATATTTGTTGCATCACTAGTAAATACCTTGAAATGAATTCTACATAAACATGTATTTTGGGGAGAAAAAGATAAATAAAATATATATTCATCTGATGGAATGTTGAACAGTGATATATTATTTATTACCTTGTCGAAATATTCGTATTCGCCCAATAGTAGGCTTGATATTCGTATTCGTGAAAGTATAATAGATTCGTTGCATCACTGATTATGAAAATTTCCTATTCAATGAAACAATTTTTTTTTGTGCTTGTACTGTGTGCTGTCCTTTCTATACATAAATAAATAAAAATAAATATCGAGGCCTTTGCCTTAATAGACTGTAATTATTGGTAATTCGTAGTACTGTTTTTTTCGCCAACCTACTTAATTATGATCGAAGCACGAAGTAATTGGATATTTTATAATAAGTATGTTTTCAGGCCCGCTAGTTTAACCGCCACCACGTCCGAGTCGTCCTTCATCAAGAAGCTCAAGTCGTCCGGCCGCAGCCTGGTGGTCTTCTACGGCTCCCAAACCGGCACCGGCGAGGAGTTCGCCGGGCGCCTGGCCAAGGAGGGCATTCGGTACAAGATGAAGGGAATGGTGGCAGATCCCGAGGAGTGTGACATGGTAAGAACAGACGCAATAACATTTCTTCTTCATTCAATATTCCTCACAACCATCTATCCGGGCTTACTGTTTATAGTACAGTACCAGAGTTAGCAGCAGAAACTTGGCAGGTAGATTCCTGACTATGTTATGAGTCTAAAATGTTCAAGAAAACATGCCCTAATATCAATAGTTATGGAGACATGCAATATCAAAGTTTGCATTTTTTTTTCAATATTTCTGACTTATTTTTTGCAAAAAGTTGAACTATCATTACAGTGACTTATATCGATTATGAAAAATTCATTTGCTTCAATAAAACTTAAGTAAAATGATAAAAACCTCGTAAAAAATTACTTTTTTCAATTTTATTCGACTTTTATTAAAGCGAATGAATTTTTCATAATCGACATAAGATGTAATGATAGTTCAACTTTTTGCAAAAAATAAGTAAGAAATATTGGAAAAAAATGCAAACTTTGATATTGCATATCTCCATAACTATTGATATTAGGTCATGGTTTCTTGAACATTTTAGACTCAAAACATAGTCAGGAATCTACCTGCCAAGTTTCTGCTGCTAGCTCTGGTACACCCTGTATTATTCGGGTCCGTAAGGAAGATCTTACTTAAGCAGAAGAAGAAAGAAACCAAGTTTCTGCTGCTAGCTCTGGTACACCCTGTATTATTCGGGTCCGTAAGGAAGATCTTACTTAAGCAGAAGAAGAAAGAAACCAAGTTTCTGCTGCTAGCTCTGGTACACCCTGTATTATTCGGGTCCGTAAGGAAGATCTTACTTAAGCAGAACAAGAAAGAAACACGAAGTGTTTAATCTTTTCAAAATTGTGCTGGTCACGCTGACAACTCGAGTAAAACGAATGCGTGATAAGCATTTTATTAGACGAGCGTAAACATTGCTTGCCAAATTATGTAATGTACGCCTCATATTGTATATTTAATATCATTTTATTTATTAGAAATTGTAAATACACTAGTGTCACAACTATACTTCATTCGCATATCTAATCTATTGAAGGACAACAGTAGGCTGAATTACATATGTAACGTATTTATCCACTGTCTCTGCCTACAAGGAACCGATGCGCGGCTTGGAATATAACACTTAACCCAGCATCCAAGTATCATCCACATTAGTAGAACACAAAATAGACGGTCGTATAGGTCTTTCCATTTAAGAAAGACAATCTAATTAGTATGTGTAATTGTATGTGCGTATAGGTCTTTTCGTATAAGCTTGCAATTGAGTTAACGCCCCTCTCGTATCCGTAAACTTAACACAACGAAACAATGCGCGTATTACGCACTGCACCCACACTAACTCAATTGCAAGCTTATATGAAAAGACCTATACGACGCACATTGTTTCGCTGTTCACACACGTAAACACCAACGCAACGAAACAATGTGCGTCGTACGCACGGCTTACACATACTAATTCGATTGTCTTTCTTAAATGGAAAGACCTATACGCGTAGTTTCTAGTTTTGAGAAGTCGAGACATCTGTGAAACGTCAGAATTGACGAAGTGTGCAATGTTATATAATAGCGCTAAAGACACGATTCTTGCGCTGTATTGCCATCCTGCGAATAGGGATTATTTTACCAGTCTATCGTAAACCACTTAATCTGTTTTCCCTAGTCATCGTTACGCTGCCTCATTATCAACCGCGTCATGACTCGACCACTTATACTTTACTTCCTCGAATCTTACTACTACTATAATAATAATAAATAAATAAAATTATTATCAGAGTGACTCGTTTAGTATTATGAAAGTAGTTCTTCGGTAATATTTCAAAATTTTCGCAAAAACGATGACATCCTGATGTAAGGAATCCGATAACAGAGCAATTTAGATCATTCCGCATTATATGTACACGAGGCGATGACATCGTGTGCATGTATTATGTAATAGTAATGTTAACCTTAGGGTACCGGAAGATGGAAACTAGGGTGGGGCTGGAGCGGGGTACAAACGACACCCCGGAAAAATTTGCGTTTTAATAAAGTATAATGGTTTGAAAATGTTCCATAATATTTTTTAACCACATTTTTTTGTTCGCATTTTATAAGTAAAATGCGAACAAAATTCTACTAAATTTGTCGCTATTTTTTAAAAAACAGTAATATTTAACGTTTCATAACTCATAAACAACCGACTGACGGAAGCTTTGCAAGCAGAATGAAGTAATCACATCGTGTACGTCTACGCATTATCATTTAATTTTCTTTTGATGTTGTATTTTTTGGGATATTTACGAGGATTATAAAAAATACTAGCTCAATTCGTCTTTGATTTTTAAACAGTTTTAAAAATATAAATAGATTTTTGGGGTCATTTGTACCCCGTTCCGGAACGGGAGTGTTAATAAATATGTATTTGTGAGTTTACTTCGACCTCGACTGGGTATTATTGTCACGTGTAAAAATCTTAAAGGCATTGAGTCACATCTAAACAGACAAGTATATAATCCCGCTTGGCTGTCAATCTTGTAAATATAATTTATCGTCTTAGGAGAATAGCTAGCGAAGCGATAAAAAAAACATAATTGCATAAAACCATGAGCCCGGTTTATTGACAAAAAAGTTGGATTCCGTATACAGAAGTTACAAACATTTGATATGTAGATCATATGAACGACATTGCACTTTAACTATTTGTACCAAATCCTCCGACACAACACAATTGTAACCACTCTAGTAGGAGAAGAGAACGCTCAAGGAATGAACCAGTTGTTGGAGTGGAGTAGATGCAGAATCATTCGAGAAAAAAAGGCTTTCACATAATAGATATTGACGGAGAGAGCTAAAGTGACGTAGGAATATCCTTTAAGAAGATTAAAGATTAAACGCTTTAATTAGATAATATAATGTGTAAACGATTTAATGTGTGCATTTACTTAACACGGTTATATAAAGTACGAATTTTATCTCAAATACACAAAAATCTAGAATATATATAATAGGCATGATGACACATTTTGAAATAACATTCTATGTTGTAGGTACACGTCTACTATTACCGAAAATAACATTATTTCAGTCACAAACTAAGTTTTAGCGCAAATAATTGCATTTTCATCTACATATTTTTAATTTCGCGCAAAAACGACCGCAGCTGTCATTTCGTCTACGTGACGTCAAGCCTCAGTAAACATTGCATTGTGTCTATGGCAACGGTTCAAAGACACGGTGATGGGTACTGAGGCGTGAAGTCATTCGCTCTGACCGGTGTTTTAGTTAAAATGGCGGATTGCACAATTTTATACTATTATTTTATTGAAAATCTTATTAATCTCACGTGTGTATTAAAACTGAATCATTTTTTAGAATGCTTTCGAAATATTTTCTTCTCTAAAATCACTTATTCTTTAATTCTTTGATACTGTCGTCATGTCTATTAACGTGTGAGGTGTTTTACGTACGCACTTGCCATCAGCCTAACATAACCCTCAACTACTGAGGTGCGATTAATTTAGCCTCCCGAACAACACAATGCTTGTATATTTGCTATAGTTTCAATTTTTGGCTGTAACTGTAGCTGTCATCTGTCATCTCCGCAAGTTATCAGTGCGCTTCGCGACCTTGAAGAATGCGGATGTGCGTCATAACAAAATAAATCAATTACGTCGCGTTCAATTTGACCGAACGGCAGTAGTTATTGAACTTTTTGTGAATCTTTGAAGAAATCATTATTTAAATCGTGGATTTTCATCGTGCTTCTTTTACCGAGTACTTCTGGGACAGTTAGGAATGTAGATAATCGTTCACTATGGTGAACGATATCAATCCAGTATGCTGGATTGATATAGAGATAATAAAATGGATATATATGTAGCAATGGATAGTTCAACTTCTGAACAATAAGATAAGGGAATTGATGAATATCTTCAGAAATCTAATTCAATAGCCCAGTTGAATCTGCGGCAAAATAGATTTAACTGGGTTATCAAGGAACCCAATAGAACGATTGGATCACAATATTATCATGCAATTGTCTGGTCTTCCACCAACTGAAAAAATAAATACATGCCCCGAACCTGATGCTGTGTGGACTTATGAAGAAAAACAAGTCAAAAATTGTGCGTGGGATTTTTCTGAAGAATTTGGCGAGAAAATTAACCATCCCACATTTACAAGAAAGCCATCCAAAGGAACTCCGAGCAATGATAGAGTGGGGAAAGCACGCAATTTCCGAAGGTAAAAACGGCTCCAATGATGAAAATTTTGAAAATATGCTACATTTCTCCTGCAAAAAAGAAAAGGAAAACGTACGCAAAGTTGAAAAAAACTCATTCTGTATGAAAAAGATATGCCGAGAATGCTACGAGAAATTTTAAGCTAATTTCGCTTTGTTGAGGCATTTCACGTATTATTATTTGTTACTTTTCTTATGTTTTTATGTGTAATTTATATAATATACTGTTTAGTCTGATAATTTATAAGTAAAAAAAATATATTTTTTTGTTTATAAGGGAGCGTCCATAAACCACGTGGATCCGTTTCGAACACCCCCCCCCTCTCCCCATGTAGCCCTAACGTGGCTTTTGCTTTATCCCCCCTCCCCCCTCCAAAGCGTGCAACTTAGATTTTTCGTATTGATTCCAGAAGATATTTTGCCGTTTTCTCTTACCAAAACTATTTTTAATTTATTTTTAAATGATCAAAACATTTTCATAATAAGAACAAGACTGAATTATAATTATAAAAAAATTATAAATCAATGATATTTTTTGATTATTTATCGATGACATGTTCTAAACCGTTTTAGTCGTGCCAAATAATATAAAGGAAAGAATTCTACACGATTCTGACCCCCCCCCCCTCACTTAGCTCAGCATGGTATTCTACTAATCCCCTTGGTGAGGCTTTTATGGACGCTCCCTAACATAAATATTTTTACAAGTATTGCTGTTTTTACCCTATTTTATTTGATATTGCACTAAATAAACAAATAATGGTTAAACAAGAATTTATTATTATATTTTTTATAATAGTATTTGAGTTAATAAAATAAAACAAATTATCTCGGCAATTAAGAACCGCATCTCAGTAATTAAGGAATATAATATATACCACAATAGTTCAAGATTAATGAAATCATCGGTTCCCAACCTTTTACGCCCGTTGGCCCCTTTGAGATGTAGTTTTTTTTTTTCAATATCCCACTAAAATTTTCAAAGGGCTATATTTTTTCTAATAATCAAATAGTTGTAATTATCCTGGTGTGATACAATTAAGATTTCCAGTACGTAGGATCTTTGTTAGAACAAAAATAAAGCTATAATATTTAGTCAATGATAAGGCGTATCCTCAAATTAAGCATTTATTTCGCATTATGCAAAACAAAATTTTGGAAATATAAACGATCGTCCTTTTATAACGAAGTGCGCATAATACCATGCGCATATACAGGGTTATTTGTAAAACATTAATAACCTCGCAGGACTATATTCCTGCCTTGATTATGTGTCGAAAATGTTCAAGCTATTATGACCTAATATCAATAGTTACGGAGATATGCGACATCAAAGTTTGCATTTTTTTTTCAATATTTCTGACTTATTTTTTGTAAAACGTTGGACTATCATTACAGTAACTTATGTTAAATATGAAAAATTTATTCGCTTTAATACAAGTCAAATAAAAAAATAAAAACCTTCGAATTCCAATTGGAAAACATTCCAATTGGAATTTTTTCAAAGTTTTTATCATTTTATTTAACTTGTATTGAAAGGAATGAATTTTTTGTAATCGATATGAGTTACTGTAATGATAGTCCAACGTTTTACAAAGAATAAGCCGTATATATTGAAAAAAAATTGCAAACTTTGATGTCGCATATCTCTTTAACTATCTTTAACGTTAGCCCTGCGAGGTTATTAATGTTTTACAAATAACCCTGTATACTACTATAGGCATAATACTATAGGCATACGCCCATCACCCAAAATCACATAAAATCGCCCTCCGAGCGACTGGCGAGCGATGCTGCCCACGTTGGAAATCACCGATTTAAATAATTGCAGTTCTGCAACTCTACGTATTGACAGCTTACTGTTTGTGTTTGGGGAAAAACCGCAGAACTGGAAGGTGTGATCAAATGAAACCGTTGTCGCTTTTGGGGAGTGCTGCCTTATGCAGATGAGAATAACGCGATGTATATTTTTCAGGAAGAGCTTACGAAGATGAAGGAGATTCCCAATTCTATGGCCGTGTTTTGTCTGGCGACTTACGGCGAGGGAGACCCCACAGACAACGCCATGGAGTTCTACGACTGGATCAAGTCCGGGGACGGGGACCTCACGGGACTCAACTACGCTGTGAGTTTATTTTAATATCCTACTGCGCGTTTATTCGCCGATCTTTGCTGACATCTGACGTCATGTATGTGTGTCCCCACGTGCTATATTTATTTATGTGTTTCATTATCAGTAAGCGCGAGTCTCGGCGTAATCTCTTGGTGCTTCCCAACCGGTGTCAGAAATGTATCGCGAGGTATCGTCGCATGTAGTAGAATTCAAGGCGGGAAATTGAAAGTTTTTTTTAGTTTAATTTAAAAAAATATATCTTTAAATAAAATAACTATTTGTATTGCACCACCTTATTGAGTTTACACCAACTAGTTTCAACTCACAGCTGAGTCTTCATCAGGGTTCGTTAATACTGATTAATAGTGATGTTATACAAATAGTTATTTTATTTAAAGATATTATGTCTCACCACAATGTGTTTGCTTCGTGTGAAAATTTAAAAAAAATAATTAACGAAAATACATATTCAAAAAATATTGAATATATCACATTTGTTTTTCAATTGCTCTGTGTATACACATTTTTATGATTTTTTAAAGATAAAAAGTGTTCAAGCAATTGCTAATGGGGTAAGTAGATACTTTCATACTTTCCTGATCTTATATTCGATATTCAGTGAAATTGAGTCAATGGTAAAAATTTGTAACCTCCAAAAACGTAGAGAAAACACTAACTTAATCACCATATACAAAATATTAAATGGCCACACTGATGTGCCTTCGTTACTGGGCCAAATAAAATTCAATATCCCTTCCCGTAGACTCAGAAATAATGAAGTGTTGTTCCTTAGCCATCATGGACTTCTTTGGTGTAAGTCTGTCCAGATTCAAACAATCTCTGATTAGATTTTAATTAATTTTAATTTTAATCTAGATCTTGTCTCCATCTTGTTAGTACTTTTCATTTGCCCTTGCTTTTCTTTTAAATTGCTATAACTTTTATACTCTTGTATTTTACGTTGTTCATATTATGTAATATATTTTATTGGACTATGTCCGTTAATTTCAATAAATATATATTCTACCTTTAAAATTATCGTGACAGATTCAATACGAATCGTCGAGGGGTATAAAGCCATAATACGTATCTGGATATAGGGTTTGGTTATATTCCGAGAAACTTTTATCATAAAGAATAATATTTCAATTAAAATCGGTACCTACCTGAGTATTTTTCAGTGCACCACAAAAAATATATAATTTTAACGAAGTATGCCGTTAAGATCGGGAACCACTGAATTAGTCTCGGGTGAACAACTCGCTCATTAAATTATTATGTTTTCGAACTGCCATGCCGACTTTGCATATCGCTTTATTGTTTCGATTGGCATTATCATTTTCTGCACACGCGTTAGCTTTCTGTTGACTTCTTGCATTGTACCAGCTGACCTGCGGACCAGTGCTGCCGGTGCACTTCTTCATATATGTTTCCTAATTTATGTTACTCGTTGAAATGTCCAGGGCGCGGTGAACCAAATCAACCTCTCTTGTGTGAAGTATCTCAACTTCTTATCACTCTGTCGTACGCTTTTTTCAGACTCAGTCACAAAAAAGTTTTTGATTCTTTGCCAAATATCTGACGCAGTGAGAATATCTGATCCATGCATCCTCTTCCACTCGTGAACGCCCTTTTCACATTTCACACTTTTTCATTCGTCATCATCCTCACTCTTTCTATTAAAATTTTCGCATACAGTTTGCCAACAGAGCTCAATAGGCTAATGGCCCGATATATCGCGCAGTCCATGCGCGACCCTTTTCCTTTGTACAGAGGCATGATAACAGCCATTTTCCAATCCATTGGAGTGTGGCTCTCCTCTAAATATTGGTTGAAGAGTCTATGGAGCCACATTACCGGACCGCCACCCTAATAGCCCATACCATAGCCCGCAGCCTTGCCATTCTTCATGTGCCCTTGCCCTCATGGTCTTTTAATCTCTTCCACAGTTATCTCATTTACACTGTTACATTCATGTATCCATTGGACGCAAAGAGTTTATTGGACGTCTCAAAGGAATCCTCACTCACATTCCCGTTGCTCTCGTACATTTCTTCAAAAAATTCCTTCCATCTAACTTTCATTTCATTTTCATTAATAAGCTAAGAAAAATTAGAAGCCTTCGGAAAATTGTACAATAGTAAAAAAAATGTTTAAAGGGGCAAATTTAGTTGGTGTACTGAAGTCTAGAAGATTTAGATGGCATACGAAGGTCCAGCGAGCAAGAAGCCCCACGAATGATTATGGGTTGACAATGCTAGAGAGGTCAGGCAACAAGGTTGCAAGACTGAGTCCCTTGATAGTCTTGAAGTCGACCTTGGAACTTTAGGCGCCAATAGAGAGAAATGGTAGGTAGCTATATAATATTTCTTTTCGTAAGGGTTTGAACATAACCAATTTTTATAATTAATCAATATATATATAAAGAAACCCGTGTTTCCCTACCCGCCAAGTTTTCTCCACAACCAGCCACAACCGCCCACCGGTGGTCATGGTGGTGGATAGCCCTTGGTGTCACATCGAAAATATGCGAGTTTGGTGGGGGTGGCTGTGCGTGGGTGGGAATGGGTGATGAAAATGTGCTTTCTAGCACGTTGTTTTGTTATGGGAAGGCCGCAAATGCTTCCAGATTGTTTCAAAATAGGCGCGCCAACTGTGTCGGTGAGTCTAAAAGCTTCCGGAAAAACCTGCTCTAGAATGTTCTGGAAGGAGAAGGTTCTAGAAAATTCCCTGAAGTTCTATAAGGTTCTAAACTGAGTGGCGGAATGTGTCGGTGTGTCTAGAAGGTTCCTGTATATTCGACAAATTTCTTGAAAGTTCTGGAAATAGAAGGTTCGCGAAAGTTCTATGACGATCCAGTGTACTAAAAATCTACGCGTGCGAAGCCGCGTGGGCACAGCTAGTGTATGTGTATACTCGATCAGTAGCATGTCATTCACGAAGACACAAACCTTCTGCTATTAATTATTACCTCCGGTAGAGCGCAGCGAGTAACTCTTTCGGACTTATTGATAATAATTAGACCTGCTAGAGCTGTGAAGATTTTAAATTACACGAATAATTATGATGTCCTATTGGATTGGTCTGGCGCACGAGAATGGCCGCCATAAGAGAGATTTTGCTTATAAAATTTTCCTGGGTTCCTGGTAAAGGGTCGCCATTCGCTGATTGCACATTTGTTTGCGTTAATTGGTTGTTAGTTAGTAGGTAGGTGTGATGGATATTTTAAAATATTAAATCGATTTATTTCATTTATAATATTTGTTAAGACGACATTTTGGCCTTCCTAATACATTAATCGCATTCATTATGATAACGATAATCGTTACTGCGAACGAAAAGAGATAACGCTTCGTAATAGTAATCGGTCACTGATGCGTCCCTGGTTCCATCATAACCTTGGCGATCGCTTGAGGTTCACGCAGATACGGACACAGATAGGTACCTACACGCGCCGAGAGATTCCGTATCATGAATCGATTCAGGCTAGGGACGTCACGGCTGGTTCTGTTGTGCAATAGATAATAAGATAAGAATTTTCCCATTTCAAAATTAAGGATAATTCAAATACATAAACCTTCGAGTTTTTGCGCGTAATTTTATTTATTTATTTACATACGAGTAATAGAGGCTACTCAAATTCTTTTTGGGCGGACACTTTTTACGTATTATATAACAAATCCAGTGTTATATAATACGTAAAAATTCATTCACAAATTCATATCATCGTCACTCTTGGCACCACAACCCTTGGTGGGTCTTGGCCTCCTCCTCAATAATTTTCCTCCACTCGTCTCGGCCTAGTGCCAGCTCTCTCCAGTTCCGAAGCTCTAAGGCAGAGATGTCTTTGAGGACGTCGTCACTCCATTTTAATTTTGGCCTTCCTAAGCTCCTTCGCCCTATTGGCCTTGAGTTCAGCAGGGACTTTGGTGCTTGATGTTCGGACATTCTCTCCACATGACACAGCCACCGAACTCTTCCCAGTTTTATAAATTTTGTGACGTTTGGCTCCTTAAGTAGAGTATAGAGCTCATTGTTGTAACGTCTGCGCCAAAGTCCATTTTCTAGAACCGGTCCGAAGATGTGCCTCAAAATTTTCCTTTCAAAAACGTCCAGTGTTCGCTCATTCATCTTAGTTAGTATCCACGTCTCAGCTGCGTACGTGAGCACTGGCCTAATAAGCGTTTTGTACACTAATATCTAGGTGTTTCTGGACAGCAGTCTGGATTTTATCTGCTTTTGTAGGCGGAAAAAACAGCGATTTGCGCTCACTATGCGCTTCTGGATCTCCTCTGTAGTATTATTGTTGCTTGTTATCAGGGATCCTAGGTACGTAAATCTTGGTACCGTTTCAAAATTTTGACTTCCACACGAGAGAGTTGGGGTTTGTTGGGTGCATACTACGGCCATGTCTTCTGCTGGTTTACTATGAGACCCATGTTTTTGGCAGAACTTTCAAGATTTATGAAGGCATTACATAAAGCATCGGGAGTTTTCGCAATTATGTCGATATCATCAGCGTAAGTTAATAGTTGCACAGAGTTGTCAAATATCGTTGCTCTTATCTCAATTCCTGAGTCAAATTCATATATTGCAAAAAACAAATCATGTTGGGCATTCTCTGGGATGTTGGTGAATCCTGGCCGTATGAAGTACTGACACAGGACATGATTGCCGAATGACTCGAGCTATATTTAGCGTATTAAGTGGGTTGATTTGACTAACACATAGATTCATTCACGTCTACTTTCTTAGATATACACATTCGTACTTCTTCTTCGTTTTGAGGCATGTTTGATATTCGTACACATTAGGGGTGTTCATAAACTACATGGCGCGATCAAGGGGGGGGGAGGTTAGGTAGGAAGCTACGCTAGGCTACGTGGGAGTAGGGAGGGGGGGGGGGGTCAGAGCCGAGCCATGTAATTCTTTCATATATTTTATTGTGCACAATTAAAACGATACAGAATATGCGATCGATAAATCTGCGCAGATCAGTTTGCACCGATAAGTGGTAGCGATACATCGTTATGCGTGTAGCAGGTTGTAAACTTGACAAGCGAATCGTATTTGAAAGGGAACCTCGAGCAGAAAAGTCTTGACTGACTGAGAAAGATGTATTCCCAAACATTACAATTTATAGTGGGTGGCTAGTGTCACAATTTGAGTCAGAGTGTTTATAATTATATAAAACAAATTTCATTGTTTTATATTTTTTTACAATTGTATTGTATTTTTTTAGTTCTTATTAATTATGAAAATGTCTTGTCCCTTTTATACCCAATAATTTAAAAATAGTTTTGGTAACAGAAAACAGCACAAAATGTCTTCTGGAATAAATAGAGAAAAAAACTCGTTACACTCGGGGGAGGGGGAGGGGGGGGGGTCAGAGCAAAAGCCACGTTTAGGCTACATGTGGGGAAGTAGGGGAAAAGAGTTCAAAATGGAACCACATAGTTTATGGTCGCTCGTTTACGTGCCTCAGAGTGGAAGTATACTAAAAAAGGTCGGTCAATGCGCGGAGAGGAGAATAGGCGTGATGACAGATTTTGAAATTATTTAAATTATTAAATTGATATGTTAAACTGCTATCTTGAGAATTTACTTTTAGAAAAGATTCGGCGACGGAGAAATTGTCAAAGAAATACGTAAATATGTATTTGAAAATTTCTGTACTTATTCTAAGGAAACAAATTTATAAAAGATCTTTTTCCCGCACAAGTGCGAGCTTATCGCCAGATTTAGAACCAAAATACAAGTGATTTTTAATAACATATTAAAGTAGGTACTAGAAATAACCCTTCAATAAGGGCGTAAATAACCCTTCAACAATCAAGGATGATGATACATTCACTTGACGACACGATGGACCACACAGAAAAATAAATATACGACGGACGTGGGAAAAACGCGTCTATATTATATAATACGTCAATGGCCTTAGTAGGAAGAACGGGATGGGAAGTCGGAGGTGGAACGAATATTGAAATAATAAAAATGTTACATAAAAGAAAATGCATATCTCGTAATATTCCTATCGCATTTTTTAGATTTGTGTATTATTCTGATAATAATAACTTTCTGTCACATGAATATTTAATTTTCTTTTCAAAATGTATGTTTACGTACCACTTATGTTCAAATACACTGACCGCACGTCTAGTTCTATGTTTTATTTATTTCGTAATATTCGTAGTCATTTTAAAAACTACCGCTTTTTACTGTTTTATGTTGGTGCAGACTTTCGTCAGCGAGTTATTTTTCTGATATTGTCTACATTGTCTAATGAAACGAACCGCGGAATAGGTACGTAAAAATAAATGTAAAATCTGACAGCTGGGCAAACTATAACATGGTCATGTCTGGTTATTTTAGTATTAATAATTCGAAATCGAACTTATTTAATAAGTTTTAGCACAATAAATTACGATGTTAATTGAAAAGATTACGGTTAGTTGACTACATCAATATTGCAGGCCGGAAGACAGCAGTGATCTTGAACTTTGCTCGTTCGGTGAATAATGAATATTCAGAGAATTTTAATTCGCATATTCGTTAGAAATGTTATAATGTGAACGCGTATGTATTACGTAATATTAAAAAGTATTACAATGTTTCCAATGTGTAGAAATTCCGCGCGAACATTGACCACGCGCGTGAAGTTGTCTCAAATTCAAATACCTACACTTTTCACGTGCATGAAGTTGCGTCAAATGTCTGCGCTGACGTTAGTAAAGAGCGAGGTAAGTAATTGAGAGCGCCAATTGAGAACGCGGTCGATTTGAACAACGTTGAATGAAGCGCATGATTACATTTCAAACGCTTCGTTCTGCATAAATATTACATTCTCCCCTATGTTCACTTCGATCATCATGTTTGAAAGGTACTCAAACGGACCTCATTGATATTTATGTGGTCTTAATCTATTTATTAATATATATTTGGTATATAATAATATACTAAAAATAAAGACGTAAATGTATTAATTAAAATTATCTTCAATTGGATTGTGGGTTTATATCAAATGTATCATTTCTATTATGTTTTTTGTATGTATATATAAACATATTAAAAAAACCAGTTGAAGTGTGTGAATAGGATTAAACTAATTAATGTTAACCCTATTAATATGTGTATTTCATGTTTATTGGAACTCCATTGGATATTATATTCTCTTTTTAAAATGGGAATACAAATTATTATTTATTTTCTGATTTTGCTTGTTTTATTCATTAATTTTATCCAATATATTATTATGGGCAGGCAGCTAGTATAGTAAGAGGGAAATCCCTATTTTGACTAATATTCTTAGGGTTACACTTGAGGATTCATGATTAAAATTAACACTATCAAATTTACCATCAAAACAGTTACAATTAGTGATGAACGAAACTGTTATTTTAATCATTTACATATTAACCGTTATTTGAGATTTGTATCTGATTGTATCGATGTTTGGTTATTGGAATTTAATGCAAGGAAATCTAGTGTAAGGGAGACTGGGGAAACTTATCCCCCCTTTTGTTTTTTACCTCTAATTACTTATTATAACATCATATTTCAGATGTCTTTGTACCCAAAAACGTGCAATTTAATTGGGTATACTCGGTATGATAACCATTTACATTGGTTTATAATTGTTGTAATTATCCTATCAAAAGAAAGGAAGGGAATAGTACCAAGTATCCCATATACATATATGGGAGACTTGATCCCCACACTGTCGAAGGCGGAGCGTGTCTCCCATATTTTAGGGAGACGTGATACCATTGCAGATATCTTCAATATCTGTTAGGTAGGTATACAAGAAAAACATTTTGAAATTAATTATTGTTCATTAAACTACCTTTCAATAACGTCTTTATTTATTGACTGTCATTTTAGTACAGTGCTACATAATTATTAATTTCAACAAAACCACTTCATATTCCTAGGTGATTTCTGCATCTAAATTAACAAATAATATCTGTTACTCATTAATTTTTAATTTTTAATCGTTAATCTACCAATTGTTTTCTTTTACCATGCTTATTATCTTAAACATATTCAATCAAGTCTATTCTTTTCATTTTAGATCAATTTTTATTATCTCTTTTTCGTTTACTCAATTTTGAACTTTCTCAATGAATTTGGAAATTCAAAGCCAATGATTCTCCTTGATGATGATATAATTATTGGAGAAGGTAGTTTCTTCACATATTGAAATTTAGCGATTGCACTAATATCATGTAATAATGCAAGAGTAATAATGCACTTGAAACATTAGTCATTTAATTTTCAATCTGATTCAACAGATGGCGGGAATTGCCCATCCTCTGATGTTGGGAGTTCTTCGTCTTATGAATTTAATTCACATTTCACTACTTTTGCTTTACGTTTGCAAATCTTCTTTTATTGCCCAGCTTTCCACTCATTTGCGAGGGCCAGTTTTCCGAAATGATGTACATATTCGTGATTGTCGATAGTCAAGAGCAGGTTCAATTTAATAAGTAGCATTGTTTGTTTTCCTAGCATACCTTTTGAGAGTCATGACTGCTAATCTGATCAATCAACAATCAGATACAAATCTTAAGTAACGGTTATTATGTAACTATTTAAAATAACGGTTTTGACTGTCACTACTTGTGATTTAAATTTTATTTTGTACTGTCAATATTGGGTAATTGACAATGCCATAGTCTTTGGCATAAATATTGGTTAAATGAATCTACCTCCCACTGGTGAATTTGTATTAAGATTTTAATTAATAAAGTCCGGAAATAATCATCTTAAGTATTTTTTGTTGTTTAATTTTTCCAGGTATTTGGCTTGGGAAACAAGACTTATGAACACTACAATGAAGTTGCAATATACGTGGACAAGAGGCTGGAAGAGTTGGGGGCACACCGGGTGTACACCCTCGGGTTGGGAGATGATGATGCCAAGTGAGTTAAACATTTCTGGAAATCAAACACATCTAAATCGCGTCCACAAAACTAATTTCGGTGTTCGTGCTTTCGCGGTGGCTGGACCAAAGTTATGGAACATACTACCTAATAAACTGAGACAAACAGATAGCTTACCACAGTTCAAAAAACAACTTAAGACCCATTTATTTAGACAATCCTATAAAAACCTAGAGAATCTGACTGCAACAACACTAGCTAATGTTTTCCACTCCTATTGTGCACTCCGTGAGAACACCTAATTCTTTCAGGCACTCCCAACTATTATAGTATTAAACTTTAATTCCATTTCTTGCATGCCACCTAGTGAATAAGTTTTTTTTAGCAGTAAGTTGTTTTGTAAGATAAATTTTCTGTGTAAAGCGCCCTTGAGATGAGTATTCGCAAAGACGGCACTATATAAATTATCCAAATATTATTATTATTATTATTCTCGTTGATTTGCATTATTTTAACAATCATCTCTCGGCTGTATAAATAAAAGAAATATTTCCATATATTCAGTATATTCTTATTGGTTTACATTAAATTAATAATCTCATTCATTTTAATTTCCATGTATGTGTTCTTTGGATATTTTTTTTATTAATATTGTTATGAAGTCAAGCATAGTTCATCTATGAATTTTTTTTGTTTAATTGACAGTAATGAAATGAGTGCAGAACATTTCATAGTAGAGCAAACATGTGTTACTTACGCATTACCATACTTTACCATACCATAACTTACGCATACCAACCTTTATTGCCAAATCTCTAAGTTTCGGGAGAATTTTTTTATCTGTGAGTATGCATTTTAAGTTTGAGGGTTCAGTATTTGCACTCGGAAGGTATGTTGTGTTCATTTTAGTTTTGTATTAAGTTAAGTAATTATAGGGACTCACTTTAAAAAGATTAAGAGAGAAATATTTTCATATAAAGAAAATTTAATCATTAATTCTTGAAACTGCTTAGAGTAAACGTTTTATAACTTTGCACTACAGCTCTAGGATCGTCCCTAGTGCTGGATTACAAAATTATAAAACATTTACTCTATTATTATTAAACATTTTTCGATTAACCTAGTTTATTTAAATACTATTTAAAAACAAATCTCATATCAATCCATACATTGTGAATCAATACATTTTGGTTGTTGGAAATTAGATTATTTATTTATTTATTTTATTATTATGTACAGTTTTGTTACAAGTTTTTTCTGGTCTATAACTATGAGGATACATAAATTTTATCGCTGTACCTCTTCAAAAAGAGACTAACTCTTGTACTTGGAGAGGGATTTGTAAGACGTAGTTAACTGATATATAATGTAACTTATGCAATGTTTGACTCTCAATTTAAATAACTCTAAAATTCTGTGTTATTTTTTCCCATAGCATTGAAGACGATTTTATCACTTGGAAAGACAAGTTCTGGCCAGCCGTGTGCGAGTTCTTCGGTATTGAAAGCACCGGTGAGGAGGAGATGATCAGACAGTACCGACTGCTGGAGCAGGCAGATATAAGTATGGAGAGGATTTACACAGGAGAGATAGCTCGACTACATTCCTTCAAGAATCAACGTCCGTAAGTACCATACCCCAATTCCCAGATACATAATAGCTATTTATATAAAGCAGCTATTGAATCTGACCACCAGATCTAGATATCTTGCGGTCTTATTCTCCTACCCTGCACAGAAAGTATGTCCATTCTGAAATGCAATACATAATATGTTTTTTTTACATGCAACCTCCAAAATTTTTAATATAAATTATACTTCTTTGTTACAGTTGTCAAAGGTTATTCTAAAATGCAAATTGTGCATTACTTGAGATTGAGTAGGTTCCAAGATCTCTATATTCTCATCAAATATAAATTATAAATTTCTACTATTTATTTGGAAATGTCTGTTTAAACTAATTTTTTTCTTTATAATATTAATGATACTCCCTTAAAAACAATTTAATAATATTTATTTAAATTACCCTGACAGACCGTACGATTCCAAGAACCCGTACCTCTCTCCCATCAGAGTCAACAGAGAACTGCACAAAGGCGGAGATCGCTCATGTCTCCATATTGAATTTGATATTGAAGGATCTAAGATGCGATATGATGCCGGTGAGTTTTATATGCATTTAATTTCTTTATCCACACTGTCACGCCAAATTCTATAAGAATTGTGAAAGAGGATATAATAGTGTCAAACAAGTGTCTTTCAGGACTCGGTTGTTTCAAGTTGGATTAAAATAAAAGTTCATTTAAAGCATAGATTTTTACGGAAGCGAATCATTTGCTTGGTGGAGAATGCAAAAATATATGCTTTAAACAAACTTTTATTTTAATTCAACTTGAAACAACCTGCCCTTATACATTCATTTTGCTTTCTCCAATACTCGTAAGACATTCTGTTTTGCCTAAATGTTCTATTGCTTTCTGATTATCCTCTACAGATTTTTTTCATTTAGTCACACCAGTTCCTTCTGTGTAAGAAAAGCTTTCTTGTTCTTTCAGGTTTCAATTATTTTCTCGTAATCTTAGTTTTTTATTCAATTATTGTGGCTCTCCCACATGTTCACCATTGCATTTCATTGCAATCAATTTGTTCATTTTTCTCTATAATTTCACACAAGCATGTATAAGTGTTGGTGCAATGGTACCATTATGGATTACTAGGAAGTCATTATCCAAATGACTTCTATTTTGATAATCTCTTGTCAGATAGATAAATATCGAGGGTAGAAAGCCAAAAAAGAGTTAATTTTTCGAACTTTACGGGAGAACAAAATAATGTTTTGTCAATCTGATTTTGTCAATGTTTCTTTTATTATTAAAGGATTTCCATGTTTGTCAATCCAAAACACCAGGGGCATGCAGTGAGAACAAGAAGCAAGACTTTTATGTAAACATATTTGGAAAAAAATCAAAATTAAATATCTATCTGGCAGAATATTATGAAATATTAATTATTTTGTTAGGAATATTACGAGATATATATTTTATTTCTGTTTCTTTTCAAAATATATGCTTAGGAAAAAGTCATGCTTCTTGTTCTTACTACACGCCCCTGCAAAACACATGGAAATCGTTTTGATAATAAAAGAAATATGTATTGACAATATCAAATTGACAAAACATTATTTTGCCCTCCTGTAAAGTTTGAAATAATCACTAACGTCCTTTTGGCTTTCTACCTTCAATAAGATCCGTCTGTCCATTTGCGGCAATGCAAAATGAAATTGACATTTCGACAAACTTTTTCATATCCCATTTTTAATTTATGTTGAAAGATATGAAATACATACATTTTTTTTATTCCAATGTTGCCATCGTATGTATAAAAAAGACGATTTATTTTATGTTTAAATATTTTGTTAAAATGTTACATGAGTATGAATTTTATGTTAATGTGTGGGTTTTGTGTCAATATTAAAGTGTTTTATTTTGTAAATATTTGGATGGCATTAATTAGAGTACGCCCCTATCTAGGCGATCATCTTGCCATGTTCCCTGTCAACTGCTCCGACCTGGTAAAGCGGCTGGGCGAACTGACAGGCTATGATCTTGACCAGATCTTCTCTCTGGTCAACACCGACACGGATAGCTCCAAGAAACATCCCTTCCCGTGTCCCACTTCCTACCGGACAGCTCTCACACACTACTTGGAAATAACGGCCATCCCGCGCACACACGTTCTCAAGGAGTTGGTTGAATATTGTTCTGAAGAGGCGGTAAGTTTTGATTCATTAACAGCAGCATAATGTTTTATAAAGAAAATTCATCCGAATCTAATTGACATGATGAAATTTACATTTTTCTAAAAAACAAAATAGTTCTAATATCCCCTATATATTACATTTATAATAAAATTTTCATTGCCATTGTCTCGCGTAAAATTTTCTTAATTATTTGTGTTTTAGTTCTATAAAATAATATATTTCTTAATAATGAATTTATTGTCAATTTTCTCTCTTTTTTGTAACATAGTAAATACGGAAAAAATATTTTCATTATGAAATACAATTTTAGAATAGAAATAAGTAAGATTCATAATTATTTTGTTGATAGATTCATAGATCTACCTTTCTTTGTTATATTACATTTTGTTATTAAATTATTTAAAAATAATATTTAAGGTGGTATTGACAATAATAGATGTATAACTGGATATATCTGAAATAGAATAGCCAATAATTCCGATACATATGCAGCTGTTATTCTTGTAACTGTGTGATCCTCAGATCATGGTCGGGAATGTGTATCAGATATTTCGTTCAGCTGGTGTTTTTCTAGAATCACGATACCTTACAGAAGTGATTCTGTATTGTGCAGTTGTTAAAAACTTTCATAATGATTTTATTTTCATCAGGACAAAGAAAAGCTCCGACTTATGTCTTCCACCACAGTAGAAGGCAAGGCCATGTACTCTTCGTGGATTGTGAGCGCTAGCAGGAACATTGTGCACATTTTAGAAGATCTGCCATCTTGTAGACCTCCACTGGATCACCTGTGCGAGTTGCTGCCGCGTCTTCAGCCAAGATTCTACTCCATATCTTCCAGTCCTAAGGTTCTTAAGATGTAATACTTATGAATGTGTGATTAAACTCGGCTTCAGTTATTGGGGAAATACAAATTCTAAGAATTATTTCCATTCATATAATTTTTTTTATAAATTGGATTGTTACATATTGAGGAAGTGTTTACATATGTTTGATGTTTGATCTTTCTAGCTGCATCCCAACACTGTGCACATCACTGCCGTGGTGGTCCAGTACAAAACCGCTAGTGGTCGTATCAACAAGGGTGTGGCCACGTCTTGGTTGGCCCAGATGCACCCACAACCGGGCACCAATTCTCCTGTTGTTCCCATCTACATCAGGAAATCTCAGTTTAGGTTAGTTTCTCATTTATGAGGCCAGTTGTATCAACTTGGTTTACAGTAATAGTTTGTTTAAAGCATAAAGATTTAATTGGTGGAAAATGCAAAAATCTATGCTTCAAAGGAACAATTACTATAAACAATTCTAATAAATTTCTTGAATTCCATTCAAAAATACATTTTATTTCGTTCATTAATAAAATACATTTTTCACACTCTTGGTTACTTCATGTATAGAATATTCCATGTGTACTTTTATGATCAAAGCTTCAAATATGAAGGTTTTCACATGCCACTGTTATGATTGCAGATTGCCTGTAAGACCTCAGACCCCAGTTAT